>JAOXJM010000015.1:2199785-2221548 GCA_026413425.1 Tringa solitaria | reverse complement strand
GGCCCTGTGATTTTAGTGTTTTACAGGGTGATTATTATTTTTTTAAATGTTGCTGCTTATAGATGTAAGAGAAAATAGGCTTTCAAAATGCACAAGAAATCTTGTCCTATTTAGATTGTTATTCACTGGACATTCACCTAATGTCCAGGTAAGAGACCTGTTGGTTATCAGATAAAACAGGGAAATAGCATACTTTATTCTGAAACACAATATCCCCTGACTGTCACAGTTAAGGATCTTAACTATCCTTATCAATCCTATTGTAATGATCTGCTGTTGTAGCAGCTTTTGCCCATATTAACGTGAGTGTTGGGATGTGTTTGTGTGTGCAAGCAAAGATTTTGGTAAAACTGAGCAACCAGCTGTGTTCTCATTTGCTCTACGAGTGTGGAAACACTTAATGAAATTGCTTAAGGTTTAAAGATTTGTATGACAGAAAGGATATTTTCCTGCTGTCAGTCCTGGGCCAATCTCAAATTGCTTGAGGATTCAAACATGAGAAAACACACCCAAACAATTTAATTTGGAATGCCTAATGTACCTGGTGAGAAATTATCTGCTCTGGTTGCATCATTTCTTGTATTTTAAATCTTCTAGCAGCAGGAGATTCTGTTTGCTACTTGCTTTTTTGTTGCACATATTCTTAAGCATCAAATAATAGCACAGGTGTGAGGGAACAGGGTTTTTTTTGGAGGGAAGCACCAAAGAAATCCAGAAACCCTTTTAAGCCTGCAATCTCATCTTTTGGAAGCAGGTTGGAACAAGCTCCAAAAGACAAGGTAGGTCTCTGGGACGTGGGCAACAACCAGAGGTGTGGGCAGCAAGGAAGAAGGACCTAGTACATAGTTATCATTTAATTCAGGATGGTGCTGAGCCAGCTTCAGCTTGTATGTTCTTGACTTTGCAATGGATCTAGGGGTAATTTTTGGCGTGTGATTTTCTTTTTTACTGTCCTACTTTTGTCCATCTTGTGTGCAAGCCGGATTGAGATGTTTGTGTGGATCAGGAACTGCCTTTCTCTTGTGTTTGTGCAAAAGCTCCAGCCTTTACTTCTCCTTATCCTTTTATTTGCAGACATTAAGGGCTTGAAACCTTTATAAATGGGTAGCAAGCGTTGATTCTTTGCATCCAGGAAAAAAAAAAAAGAGGAAACTCAGGATGTAGTTGTGAAAGTTAGGAGCCTTACTCAATCCTGAAGCACCCTGCTTTGTTGCAAATGAATAATGTGGTGCCAAGACCTCAAACCATTCCCTCTGGCTGTGCGTATCAGACCTGTCAGATTTATAGCACAAACACCATTTTTGCTATCATTAGGGTAGCAATCAAATTTCCACTTGGTTACGTGCAACTTTGAAGAAGGTGGTTGATCACCAATTTAAAAGACAAGGGGTGAGCAAGCGAAGGAACATGCGGTTTGGGTCGCTCATGGGCTTTGCCATTAGTCAGGCAGGAGCGATGTATTAAAGCGAGCGGCAGGAAGTCTGATGCCACCCACCTTCCTTCCATGCAAGTTTTAATTATAGCTCTGGACTTGGCTGAGATGTGTCATCGGGCCTTGTGTTAAGACAGCTTCTTTATAAATCAAATTGGCTTCCAAGGAGAAAGTAGTTGTAGCAAGAAGTTGAAACTCAAATGTATTTTGTAGAAGTAGTTCTGGGTAGAGTTTCAGAGGTAAGCCAGACCTCATAGCGGGGCAAAGAAATTAAGACAACTAGCAATCTCATTTTATGTATTTCTCTAGTTTTTCCTGGCTTCTGAGGAAAGCTGAGAGGCAGCTCAATTCATGCAATGAACTTGTGAGTGTGAGAACTTTATGGTTTTTGCCAAGAGACAGGCAACAGTTGATTTCCCTGCACTGGGAAAAATTGTGTTTTGGAGACAGTGTGTTACTTAGTACTGATCTAAAGGAAATTTTCAACTGGAGGCCTTTGGCATAGGTGGAAAGTTGTAATTTGATCAAGCAAGGGCTGAGACTTTGCAGTGCTCCCCCTGGATATTGCTGGACAAAGGCTTCCTTGGTCTTAAGGCATTCACATGGAAGAAAAGTGTAAGAATAATTTTTCTAACTTTTTTTTAGATGTGAAACTTACCTTAGCCCTCCTGTTCTCTCATGACAAGTCACTGCTTGAGCCCATAGGAGACAATGTGGCTGGTGACAGAGTTGGAAATAGAGTCTGGGAGTCCTTGTTATTTTATTCTCCTTCTTCCCTAAGCCTTATTGTAATAAAGCATAGACACACAGCTGGAATGGACCTGGAGAACTGCAGCTGCGATTAAACCTCCCTTCCCAAAACCTTTGCAGGTTGTATTTTCACTCTTCTGGGATGTATTTCAGTCTGGTGAGGCCAAATGAGTGGAGATGTGCAAGCTTTATTTTAAAAACATTGGGGTTTTTGCTTGAAGCATAAGCTTGGGGCATTTAAAATAATCTGTTTCCAAACTTCTGAAACTTTCTCTCTATTAGGACTAAATTCTCTGTCATCCCTTTTCAATCCCTTTTCATGTGCTCTTGTAAAATAAAGCAGCTTCAATATGGCCAAAAATGGCCATATTGAAAGCTGTATGAAAGCTGTAGACTGGCACAGCTCCCAGCGTAAGATGTTTTAGAGGCAATGTCAGAGTAAGCTTTGCCATACTTATTTCTGGGGATCATGTAAGGAAATGGGAAGCAGAGCGTAAACCAGAGCTGCCTAAAGGGTTAGATCTTGGAATGGGATGTGTGGAGACCAGGAAAGACTCTAAAACCTTCAGGGAAGCTGTGTATCTTTTTTTCAACCTCCTTTTCCACACTGGATGGCTTTAGCTCTCTGCCTTTCTCTTACTCTCCCATGCTACATTGGAAATAAACACTTTCTATTAACTTTTGATGGAAAAAAATAGAGATTGAACAGCTCCTGAAAGGTTGTTTTGAGAACGTAGGGCTAATCCGTCCTTTGAAACTTCTGAGCATCCCTAGGTCTCAAAAGCAGACCTTTGGTGTTGTTTTTTACCTACTGAAACTCAAATCTTTGTGTCCTACCTGAAGTTTGTCTTGGTTTGGTTTTCAACTCAGAGTGGTTGAACTGGTGTTAAAATACAGATAGCTTTGGCTCTGCCTTGGGCCTGAGAGATCCCATCTAGGGACATATCTGTTTCATATAGGCAGTTTTTCAGATTACATTTCATATCGATACCATAGTCTGAATCAATCAATTCTATGATTCTATAATCTGTGGTAGGATGGAAATACCATCATCAGTTGATTGGCTCTGCCACCATCACCCTCAATCCAACACCAGTTGAGTGCAGTATTTCGAGTGTTTATTTTGATAGCCTTCCATTAAGGAAGCCTTATTTTGTAATTTTTGTTTTACTCTGAGACGCAGTGGCTTGCTCAAGGTGACACAAGTACTCCGGCAAAGGGGGGATCTAAATGCTGCCAGTGAAGGACTTAAAATTAATGGAGCATCTTTTTCTCTGACAAAACCCCCATTCCTAGATAATTTACTGGTAGCCACCTGGATGCCATTAGGATTGCTGGATGCAAGTGTTGGTTCATGTTGTGGGTATGGAAGTAGATGTAAATGTGGCTGTCAAAGCAGAGTATATATTTGTGTATCTTTAACGCAAGACCAGTTTTAAAAGACAGAGACTTCCTAAAAGAAACGAGTCTTGAAGTCTAATTCTTGCTGGGTAACTAACCCAAATAGCATGTTACATTATTTAGGTTGTATGCAATAAAAAATATTCTTGCTCACAATGGAAAGATTTCTTTGTATATACTTGTTTCCGCTGTAAAGTTGATGGATCTGTAATGTACTGCATAATTAAACATTGCAGAGGTATTACTTTGGAGGGAAAGCAAGTAATGAAGGGGATATAGTAAATTTTGGTGATTACAGATACAATTGTTTAGCCCAAGTATAGGATGGTCTGCTTTGCTGATTAAAAAAAAAAAAAAAAACACCCGAAAGAACACAATTTTGATTAAGCTCTGCATTGCTCGGCTAGCAATGGATTAGGTTATTAAGCTATATTTTTCCATTAATAAAACAAATGTTAATGCATTGTTTGATGCTAATAATGAAACCATTGTCAGCAGCACAGCTACTGCCATTAACATTTATCACCTCGTTCACTACATTTTGTCAAGGCTGGGGATACATTCAATACTTTCTTTTTTATAAAGGTGAATTAGGAAGGCACAGCACCACAGGACTGTGCTGCCTGCTTAGTCTACCCCGTGTTTGCTGTGTTCTCCTGGACAAAGCTGAACCAAGGCCTGTAGAGAGCTGAACTTTAAATACAACCCATTGAACCATCTGCTACGCCACATCACCGGCTTCATTAAATTGTATTAATTCATAGCAGAGCGAGTCAAGGAAAAAACTGCTAACCTCTTCCTGTTTCTCTAATCTATTAGCAGGCTGTAAAATGCTCCACCAGCTCTCATGTTGCTGCACAGATGAAGATCTGCTTGTGCCTACAATTTTTGCACTGCAGCTTGTACTCAGCACAGCAATAAACCTCGCTTTTGGATTTACCCCATCCAGCATGGTTAGATCCCCCTGTCTTGCACGTGTCCTGAGGTAGGCGCGTATGCATTGATCAGGGCATGGAGAATTTTAATACCATGTCCAGTTAGCTCGTTTTTTAATACCTTGTCCAGGTACTCGGGAGAAAGTCCTCTGAGCCCATGAGGAAGACTTCTGGTGTCTTCAGTGGGTTTCAAATGGGTGTTGCTCGCTGCAGTAGAGGGCCTGAGTCTTTTTCCCATCTCTTTATGCCAGAGGTAGCTGTGTATTAATCCTTTTATCCTTGGCAACACTGTCAGATAGCTGGGGAGAGAACAGGAGATAAAGCACCTGCATGCTGTTTATTCTCCCTGTTGTAAAGCTTTGTGCGGATACTTAAACTGTAGACGTTATAATGCAAACAACTATAGCTGCAGATAAAATCGGAAAATGCCAGCTTAAGAGAATGGCTGGAGTCTCCCCCTCAGTGATTTCGGTAATGCTGCACATGGAATTTCCTCTACAACTGAGTTGCAGAGGGCACAAACAGCTTTCTGAAGCTGTTAGTGCTGGTGTTCGGCGCGAGATGCTTTCAAGGTCTGCTGGAGCTTTCAGACCCGGGACACACTATACACAGGTGTCTGTCACAAATAGGATGTCGCAGCTTCAATCAGAAATAAATGAAGTTGAAGTCAAAATATGTTCTGAGGTATCTGAGGGCTGCAGCCCACAGCTGTGTCCTCTTTATCCAGAGCAGCAATTTAATTTATTTTAAAGGACTATAAGGGAAGCACAGCCGGTGAGTCAAAGGTATAAATACCCGTAACCAAGCAAGTTCAAAGAAATGCTGCTGTGCTATTAAGGAGAATATTTCTGAGTTCTCTAACTGCATGACTATCAATTCTAAAATATAACCATTTACAAACATGGCTCAAAAAGTAAACTGAGTCATTTACTGTGGATGCTTCAGAAGTCTGTATAATTTGTCTTATCAAAGAATAATCTGTTGTGTCAAGACTTGGTAGAAGACTTGATTAAAAAAAGCAATTGAAGTATGAATGCTGGCATCTGATAATGTGAAAGAAGTATTTATTTAAATGACTGAATTTGATAACATGGCCCATATTCAGAGTTGTGTCGCTGACTTTTCTTTCGGCAGACTTCGGCACAAGTTGTGGCTGGTTGTCTTTTCCAACCAAGATGATTTCTCTGAATTAGGGCAGTCTCCAGGCTCACGGTGCTAGATGCTGGATAAAACCAATCGTTTCAGCACCCTGATGAGAGCAGGGAAGAGCAGCAGCCCTGGGATTTTGGGGTTCAAAGCACTGCTCTGCCCTCATGTGCTCTTGTGGCAGGTCGTTTGGTCTTGATGTGCCCGGTTGCCCACCAGCAAGATGTGGGGGACCAGACTTGGTGAGCTCAACTTCCCTTCTGTGAACTTCTACCAGCCAGGGCACAGGGTGGGCGAGTACAGCTTCAATACTGCCAGGGCTAACAGTTTTTGTAAATATTTAAATTAAGATGACTGATTTGAAAGCTTTTATTAAATAACAAATGCAACCTTCTCTAACATAAATGGAAATAAACTATTTTATTTTTGGTATGAATAAAATTTTCCATTAGGCTGCAAATAGTAACTCCTAGTGGAAAAGGGGAAAAAAAAATCCATTCCTGTCTAGAGCTCCATTTTCGATACCTTCAATACATAGTCCTGCCCTTCTGGAGTTACACTGCACGCAGATGTAATGGTTACCCATTTATACCTGCAAATCTTCTTTATGATCACCCATGGCTGCTATTCATGCAGAGTCATGGTAAAACACTGCTGTCATTTGGAATAATACTGTAGCAGGGGACTCCTAATCTGTTTTCTCCTGATAACGCTGTTTTGTGTGTTGGACTGCATTAATGTTATATAGTATTAAGTGAAGCAAATACAGTGTATTTGAATCTCTGCCCTATAATTATGTACGACACAGTTCAGTAGCTAGAAATAAACTAAGTTTTGACTAAAATACGAGTGTTTCTGGTAACAGTAACTGTAGCGCTTGTGTTTATAATTTCCCTCTTGAGCTGAATTTTTATCTTGGGTTAATAATTTTCCTCTTGAGCAGAATCTTTATATTTTTTTTAAACACTTAAGTGTTACTGTTTAGATTTTATTAGTCTTTTTTGGTTTGCCTATATTTGCTGAAGTGTTCAAAGTATCCCCTGTTTGCCTCGTGTAATTTTGACTAAATTCAGTAGAACATTTCTCCTTTCTGTATTAATAGATCTGTATTGGTTCTTGTAACACTGTCTCAAATATTGTTATTTTTTTTTTTAGATGCAGGTCTTTCATCAAATAGAGGAACATAAAGAGAATACAGCTGTTGAAACCAACTGTTGGAGCAGCACACTGATGAATATAGCCTCCTGCTCAGGTTTGCCTTGCTCAGGTACAGAGCATAAAATCCTGTTCTACAGACAATTTCTTTCATATTAATCGAGACCTGAAAGCTAATTAAATATTGAAGAAATTTTGTATTTTTAAAAATAATCTTTAGGGGAGGGTTGCACCTTCCTATATGGTGCAGAGATGAAGTTAGCATTATCTGTGTTACACTGCTGATGGACAAGATGGTAAGATTGGCCAAAGGGCACATTAAGACCTTGAGCAGCACTAGCTCTATTCAGGATTCCCACTGGATCAGGCCTGCAAGAGCAGGTGGTAGAAGTGACAATGGGTTTCTCACCCATACTAACATCTTGTGCTATTAAAAAGTCTTGGATTTTCTCTAAATGCGAATGAACACATAAGAATTTCATAGTAGAAAGCATGTGAAAAGCATCTTTTCTGCAGGATCTGGTGTGAATGCTTAGTTACCTGTGTGACTTTTGGAACAAGGTCTGTGAAACTGGATGCACAAACCATGTGTGGGTGGTGGTGGCATTCATTGCCCTTGAATGTTCACAGCAGACAAGAGTTGCCTGTGAATATTGTGGGCTAGACAGATTGCTCTGCCACTTCTCATTGTTGGTGGAGTTGGTGGTTGGTTGCCTGGGGGAGGGAATGGACGGAGAAGGATGGATCACCAGCTGATGGCTTATGTCAACATATTGGAGCAGCCTTTCTGCTGCTGTAGCCAGAAAAGGGATGACCTTTGTTACTGCTGCTGAGAAAACACCTTTTAAAATCAGACGTTCTTGGTCTGCATACTTCTAGTTGTGGTTGGCTCATTGGTCCTGAGCTCCCTGGAACTGCATTTCAGCCACTGCTTCCCATATGCTTGCTTGGCTTGTCTGACTGTTTTATAAAGCTTTTGGAAGCGCCTGATGGGCAGCCATCCAAGAGCAACCATATCTTCCTTTGCAAATAACGTTGTCTCTGTTAACAGCAGAAAATAATCAAAGATTTGAGGAGGGTTGGATAAAGGCCTTGCAAAGAACAATTAATTTGATGCACTGAAGGTCTGCAGATCAATTTTCAGCCTTAGGCAGCCTTACTTGACAAGCTTAAGTGATATTGTCACAAAAATGCCTGGACTAAGATGTCTATGTGACATACAAACTTTCTGATGGTTCCTTGCTTGCTACGTGTGCACTGGTGTGGGAAAATACTATCACCATGCATCCAGGAGATCTTTTGAAGCACCCTGATGTAAACCATGCTGACACCTTCCTCCCAGCATTTGGTTCCCACCTCTTCACCAGCTTGCTTTGTGGGGTGCAACACACACTTATCTGTCATGCTGTAATTGTTCCTCCACGCTCAATGCTTCCTATGATTGCTCCAGCCTTTGGCACATCATGGCCTGGATCCTTCTTCTACCTTGACAGCCAGTGTGGTTTTTTTACTCCCTTTGTCTGGGAAGCCCAGACAATTTGATTTTGTACTCCAGCTCCAACAGCTGTGTTGAGCAGCCTTGTGTGACAGGCGAGGACATGATGCAGCATCTGAGCTGAGTTTTAATCAGACCCAAAAGAAGTGATGATATTTTTTTTTTTTTAAAAGATGAGTAGAACCTTTCTCTGTCCCTTTCTCTGTCCCTGGCTGGGTTACCTTTGGCTCTGCAGTGCTTGCTTAGCTGTGGATTGGGAGTAAAACCATGTTTCTGGTCCTTAAATTCTGTCTCAGTTGTTATACTCTGTTATGCTCTGTACTCGCTCCAACAGTGGCTGCAAACCCCATACCAAAGGTGGCTGGAACACGTCTTGTGTACCCAATGTTCGCTGAGTACATCTTCCCTCTCCTAACTCACATCTTATCAGAACAAATAAGATAAGCCTCAAGATGTGCTGTGTAGAATAGAGGAAGCTGCCAACAATCACACCCCACTGGAAAATAGCAAATACCTTTTAACAAACAAGTGCTGAAAATAGTTAATTCCCTTTGAGAACTCTGACTTTTTTTTTTAATCTAGTATTCTAAACTGAAATTTTTTTGACACTTAAAATCTTGTAGTCTTATCTTTCTATTATTTCTACCTCTAGATAAAACAGATTTGTCTAGGAATGCTCACCATGGCTGTCACAAGGACTTCAATGTGATTGCAAAAGACAAGGTAGCTGTTAACCAGACCTGAACGCTTAGAGATGCTCAAGCGACAAGCAAGCTCATGAAGACTGCAGGCAGAGGTGAGGAGCTGCTTCGTGTTGCTAAATAACTGCCTTTAGATCTACTGAGGTTTTTTAGTCAGTTATGATGCTTAAGGGTATAACGGTCCCAATTCAGCATTTTGAATAGTCTCTGCTGAACCCGGAGCCTATATTAATGGAAAACTTCCAAGCTTTCTGTAGTGACAACAAAAAAACCAAGTCCTCAGATGTGATATCTCCATGAAACTTTCATGCTTGCTCCCTGAAAACCTAGGGAGTACAGTTTACTTGATCTCTGCTGCTCTTCATGAAATTGTCCAGGATAATTGAATTAAAAACACACAGTGTGGTTTCGTAGTGTTCCTGGGACATTCTGGTCCTCTCTGTTGTGTTGTTTAGTGCCTAAGCTGTGCCCATTCTCTTGGAGCAAATATTATCCTGAGTTTGGTCAAGTTTATGATTCTGTAGTACAAGTGGGATCTAAAACCTAATGTAGCCATTCTGTGCAGTGGTTCTACAGGCTTCGAAGCTAAGAGTAGGTGTTCAAGAGAAAATATTTACTTGCTTTACTGCTGGAAACACTGTTTTGTGGAGCACGTATCTGGTAGAACTGACCAGCAAAGCTGCCACGTCTCCTAACTTACACTCCCTGCTTGTACAACTGGATCATCATTTCTCTTCCCTCTAATATTCTTTTTTGTCTAGCACTGTGGCAAAACCAGCTGGATTGATATGCAGGGAGGACTTGTGAGCCTAGCAAAAAAGGCATTTGTGGCCCATCTTCTCATCAGTTATTTTTCTTCCAGGTTCAGAAGGTGTAGTTAAATCTGTTCCCATAACCATCAAAGTATTTCCCTTTTATTTTCTCTGTGCTCCTTCACTACAAGTGCCTCTACCCTCTCCAGGAGGAAGGGAAGTCCTAATTTTGCATTGTTTTTATGTTCAGTAGAAAAATTCTCTCATTCTGTATGCGCTCTCATTTTCTGTAAGAAGCTGGATTTGAACAGTTTCCATGCAAACAGTGCAGTTGGTGTCTTAGAGGTCACTTTACCTGTTATTGCAGAAACCTCCAGAATCAAAGTAGAACACAGTGATTTATTTCTTGTAGTTAGGATTGTACATCTATTATAAGTTGATGAAGTTATTTGCAGCTCAGCCATTTCCATGCGGTTGCCTTCTGTTTGTTCTTTCATAGTATATAGGGAAGGAAGATACAATGCCTTTCTTCTCCTTGAAATCTGTATTCCACTGCTGTCTCATCTGTTTAATACATTTCCTTTACAAATCTAGACTTATGTTTTAGCTTAATGCCAGCAAGAGCTCTGGAAGGATTTATTCTTCTGGACCCTAATGTAAAATGAGTAATGCTAGAACTGGCTCCCTTGGTAGCAGCAACACATTTTACTACTGATTGTCAGAAACAATAAAAAAGAGAATATGTTGGTAGTTTCTGTGCTATTTGCTTCCTGGGATTTTTGTCCTGAATTAACCTCCACAAATATATTGCATGAGTAACTTTGGAGAAGTTCTTGGTATGTCTGTAGGAGAGGAACAAGAAAAAGAAATCAAGTTGTTGCTACAGTTTTCAGTAAGAAACATCAAGGAAATGAGACATCTGTCCCAAGACTATGACCCATTGCGCAGGGACTGTTGAGCATCCCACTATATTTTTCAGAGGACTGAAGTCCTTTGTTTTGTGAAACTTAAAGATGTCACCTCAGAACAAAAAGCTCCCTTTTTATTAGGAAATGTTTAAATTCTTTCTTTAGAGGTTGGAATGCATTTGAAGACTTGCTGGAAAATAATGAAGATGTAGATGGTGGAAAAATGAAGAACTGTGGCTATGAAAAATGTTAGTTTCAATAGTTTTAAGAATCTTCCTATGTTCTCCCTTTTGTTCAATAATTAAAAGAATCAAAAGTTATAACCATTTTCCTTGGCTATAAAGGATAAGATCCAATAAAAACTACAGAGGAAAATGTCTCAAATCTTTCAAGGAGGAGCTTTAGCAGGGGTCTAGCACACTCCATTTTGTTATTTGAAATCCCTTACCTGTGATTCATGGATTACACCGAAGTTGATGTGAGAAGAGGCTCTAGGAAAGGGCTCTTTCCTTTTCTTTATGGAGTTAGGATGAGGGAAGCTTTTCTCCTTGGATGAAAGATTTTCCAGAGTTTTAAGGCACCTTCTGATTGCTGTAGAGTGATGTTTAGTTTAATGTTGTCCTTAATGACCTAATGAGATGTCTAAGGTGTACCTTCCTTCCACCTCCAGTGCTCTGCTTCCATTTGGGTCTTGGCGGGGAATATTCTTCTCCCACAGCAATAACTACTGTTTTATCCTTTGCCATTCCCTGTCTTACACTATGGCATTTTGTGATAGATGCATTAAGCTACACAAATCAGGGTTTTTTAGAGGACTCTCTTTAGCTCATGTTTTACAATAATGCAAGTGGTTATGGTCTGGGAAGCAGAACAGACCTGATTGTGTTGTCATTTCAGTGGATTTTGGGCAGAACTGTCCCATTAAAAGTTTTCCTCTTGGCCTTGTGTTTGTCAAGTTGCTTTTCAACGCCCTCACTGTGTTGCAAAGGACATGATAAGGATTTTACGTTTGTTTTATGTTTGTGGGACTAAACTTTCAGAGGTTTAAAATCTAATATTCCACCTGTCCTTTCTGTCGTTCACTTGAGAAGGACGAAAGGCAATTAAAATCACCAGTGGTGTCAGGAACATGACAAGAGCTGACATTTTTAGGTTGTTGAGCGTTCCTTGCGATGGATGGTTCTGCAGTAATTGTCACATCTCATCTTTGTCTCCTGCAATGAAACTTGCTTTTTGAAAATTCTGTTGGGCTTTCCAAACTGTAGTACTTTAGAAACAACTACCAGGGTTTTTTTTTGTTTTAATTTTTATTTTCATCTGGGCAGAGGCGCACTGCAGAGCTCACTGTGGTCTCATCAAAATAGTCAGCCACTGAAGCAATGCAAGAAGGTGAAGGGAGTGTGTGTTTCAGCTCACAGTCACTGTCAACAGTGATCGTGTGTTTACATACTTATAGCCCAAAAGGAAAATCATGTATTTTCAGTTTGCTGTGATTGGAGAGCAAACCTAGTACTGCCATTCCTCCAAAACAGCCACCACCGTGTTGAGAAGTTGGCTGTAATAAGACGCACAGGATGAAATGTAATTTTTTTTTTCCCTACTATTTAGCCATTTTACTTTGGTAGGATCCACGTTTGTCACATCTGGGCACCGCTGGATAAATGATTTTAAAATGTGGGATGGCTTTTGTCTCGGAGTTTATGACTTAAATAGTTCACACCACAAGGAGCTTTGGGTTGAAGTGTACATCTTAAAACTGCTCAGGGAACAGTGATGCAGAGACATCTGGGCAAGCTGGATACCAAAATGAGCCAGTTTGTAGGTGGGAGTTTGCGGAGTGGAGTAAATATTAAGTGTGATATGAATTAAATCCCTTAGGCGTTTTTCCCTGGCTCGTGTTCCTTCCTGGCCTACCACTTTATACCCTGTTTTGGAGAACTTTAGTGAGGACTTGAAATAGAGTTTGCAGCTGTGAGTGTCAGCTCTAAAAAGGAGAAATAAACACTGGATTTGAACACCTGTGAGTTTGGGGTTTGGCTCTAAGCTCTGTGCTGCTTCCTCATCTCTTGTTGGTGTATATATAACTGTGCTTATGATCTGTAAGAGATATGTTTAAAATACAATTTAGGTGAAGTGTGACTCTCCATTTGGTAAATAACAGAAGGAAATACAAAGGACGGAAAGGAAGTCTCAGATTTTTCACAAATACAAATGGGATGTTGGGGCTGGATGTCCAACTCCAATTTTAAAGCTTTGGTTTATTTCTTTGAAAAACTGAGCTGCAAACTTTTAAAAAATGACTTCCTAAATTGGACTAATTTTGTGCTCAAAATCAGCTGAAGAATGGAGCTTGTAACAGTAAATGATGCCTCTGGGAAACCTGATATTGCTTTTAGCAAAAGAGATTTATAGAGAGAACAATGAGTGGAGATAGATGCAGTGAACTTAGTCTTTGGGAACTAAGACTGATTTATAAGTTTTGCTTTTGCAGTTTGTACTACCATCAGTACCCAAAGATTGATTTATGGTTTCCTATAGTATATTCATCATGATTTAGACAGGAATTTGTTTCTCTTTTTTGAGGAGGTTTAGATCCCACTGAAGAATCAAGCAACCTCTTTGATTTTTTTTTTTTTTTTTTAATCCCCTTAATTGAATCAGAGAAGGAAACCCCACTTACGTGTTGCAGGCCAGCAGGGTTGACTTGCAGCAAATTCCCTCCCCTTGTAGAGGAGTGTTTCTGCTCGAGTGGCTATGCCAAAGGTCCCAGATGATCCTCTTCACTGGGGAGGGTGACTGCATGTGACTCTTCAGGTCCCAGCGTGACACCCTCAATACTGACCTGCTTAGCTGTAATTACCAGTGAGGATGGAAGTTCAGCCAGTGCAGTAGGAGGATAAATCTCAGTTCCTCTGAAATCTGATATTTCATGCTGCTCTTCAGCAGATTTGATAATCATCTTTATCACTTATTTGAATGCTTGTGAAGCAGCTTCCCAATTTATTAATGGATTTGGACTAGAAGGTGCTGAATGACTGACTTGGATGCTAACAAGAGTAGTTGTAAGAGCTTTTCTGTATGCCTCCCTGTGACATACCTTGACATGTGTAAGAGCTCTTGAAATTTTGTTCGAAAGAGTAGGAAGTCAAAGGCGTAGCAAAGAATTGACTTCAGATCAGAGCTTGGAAGTCTAAATCTAAGCCCATCATGGTACAGTCTCTATGTTTGGCTTTTAGAGCTAAAGTCAAGCTTAGGGACTTTGAAACCTGTGGCAGATGAGAAGGGATGTAGCACTATAGACAAGCCTTAAAGTTGTTTTATTCTATCTAGTGAGGAAAATTATATAAAAAAACAAGAGCATGAATTTTTACTCTTTTATTGGCTTAATATAATTAGAAATATCTAGGAGAGCTACTACTAATAAAATATTGTACTGCAGGGAAAGTGGGTTGACGATTAAAACCCTTTTTTGCTATCCTCATGTCAAGTCCCTTGCTACTCTCCAGGCAGTGCCAGTGAAATCTATTTGCTGCAACTGGCCTGGAGCTTCTCAGTGGCACAATGTCATCCCAAGACAGGCAAACAGAAATCTGAGCTCTCAAACTTTGTTCACTTTTGTCATGGATATTAGATGGATCTGTCCACATTGCCATGACTGAGCTTTTTGCAGCACAGAAAGCCAAATACCTGCCTAAAGGACTGTTAGGAGGCTTAATAAATGCGTTAAGCATCCTGAATTCCTGCTCTAAGGCACTATTCAAATAGGCATAATTATTATCCTTCTCCTGGCATTATTTCGATGACTCAGAAATTTCAGATGACGTTCATACAACTTGTGAAAGCTGCTTCTCACAGTCATCTGTTGGTGCAGACACCTGTCTGCATAGAGTTTCTCACTAGAGCTTGAAACCCCAGCACGTGCACGTGTGGGATTGTGCTGTATAGTAAGGAAGGACTCTTGCCAATTAAGCTGATGGTGAGAGGCGAACCACAAAGATGAAGTATGTCTCTGAATTTGCCAGTGACGAAGCTCAATGCAGGACCTTATTCCTTGTCTAATGCCCTGCTTGTTGGACTGCTGCTTAGGTCTAACTGACAATAGCACGGTAAAATTCAGCCCGTGTAACTTGCTCTATGCTGCCTGCCGTGCTCACTGTAAAACAAGTGATAATCTGTTACATAAAACCATTAATTTTTGTTAGCTTGTTAATGAGCTTGCTTCATCTTTTGCCTTTGCTGTATGAAAGAGCATTATGTTTAATTAGCATTGGTGGACCCTCTTTTTTTTTTTTTTTTTTATTTAGCTGGTAAAAAGGTTATTTAAGTCCTTAAGAAGAATTACTACGTCTATAGTTGACCTGATAATTGGTATATTGTTGCTGGGGGTAATTGTGCTGGCTGATATTCAGGCTCTTGAAGTCTGTGCGTGTGTGAACCCACATGACACATAGGTATGCAGGGGCATAGAGAAGACAGCAGGTATAAACTAGTATCATTCTTGAGCAAGGGTCAAGACACTAAGTAAGGAAATCATAAAAGCTGTGACAAACTACTTAATGGCTGGTAGATGCTTACGAGAGAGATTGGCTCAGTTAACGGCATGTACTTTGCAGCTTCCTCAGCAAACGTTCAAGTTTTTCTTCCAAACAAAATTAAGGATGTAGTATAGTGAATACTTTGGGTTTCTCCTGATGATGCCTGGCTAGGTAATTGCAGTGATGAATGGGGAAAATACCAGCAAGCCTGACTGTTAAAAAATTGATGTTAGTCTGGGTAGAATTATTTCCTATAGAGGTAAAGACAAGAGTTGTTGCAGAAGCTAACAGAGATAGTAGCAGACAGCAATGTTTTCTGTACCTGTGTCAGTTTAATCATGTGTATTCATTCTTATATGTCAAGTTCGTTCTTTTATTATCTTCAGTTTGCATCTCTTAAAAACAAATACTGATGTATGCTGTGCTTGGAATTGCCTGCTGTCCCCAAAGCCTAGCAGAGCCTGCTCTGAAAAATGAGAACAGCAGACATTCATTAAAACTTGATTCAGAGACAAGATCACACTCTGAACTTGGGTTTTGCAGGTTTCCTTGTTGAAAGCCATGGGAAAACACATGCTTAAAAGGCTTCCAGAATCAAGGTCTAAACACAGGTCTCTTAAATTTCTTATAGGGTCTTGTTTGCATCAGGCTACAGGCAGTGGAGGTATCTTACTGCTTTGTCCCCTTCAGAAAAACATTGAGTTCTTTGAAGGTATGTATAGAGACCATCTGTTGGCGTTTGTTACGTAGAAATTCAGCAGGTTGCCTATATGTTATCTTGCTGGATCCGCACATACCTGATAAACTTAGCAGAAACTTGAATTGTAATTATGTGAAGTCTCCAATTATAATTATCTGAAACATACCTTTTGAATTACTGTAATAAAGACTAAGTATTATCACTCTGCCCTTTAGGGTTAAGTGCGCTCAGACTATCAATCTGTTTTACTGGTCACAGGCTCTAACCTGACCAAGCATCTGTATTTGCAGCAGCATAAATCTGCCAGCCGTTATGTTCAGGTCTCCACCTACAAGGGGAGTTAATGGCCTTTTATGTTAGACATCTTCAAGGATACAGCCATAATGGGGTTCGAGAGAGCCGTTGAGAATCCGTGGAGCAAAATGGATGTGAACTGGCTGGCTTTATGTTGATAAATTTCTTTTCATTATTTTACTCGCTGGTGATAGATTGGCGTGGAAAAGGTACAGAACCTCCTCATGTTTCTGGAATTAAAAGCAGCTCCCCCAGCCCGGCCCCTGCACCTTAATGTTAGTTAGCTAATGCCTTCGCTGGGGTTTGTCTCGGTTGTGAAAATCAAGGTGGGGGGTTAAATCCCCCTCTCTTTTTTCCTTCTCCTCCCGCATCTTCACTGGTCCATTAATTCCCTTGCCATTCCAGAAAGTTACTTTCACAAGGCTTTGAGTACAAGAATATAAATGTCACCTAACATGGGACCTGGCTGCAGTTCTGCATAAGTCCAGGTTACTTTTATAAATGCTTTCTTTACCAATTTAAAGGAGAATTTCTGGCAGTGCAGGCAACCAAGGGAGCTCAGTAGTTTGTCTGTTAAATGTAACAAACAAATGCTAAGACTGTATTTAAAAAACAGAACCAAAACAAACTTGCACAGAGGAATTAATGACTTTGGTTGATGGTACCCAGGAAATTGCCTGCCACGTAGTGACAGTGTTTCTAACAATTCCTGACAATTCTCTGGTGAGCAGTGGGGTGGTTTCCAACATCTTCTGAAGTTTTGGTGTTTGCTGCTGGCAGAGCATGGTCTCAGTGCAGGAAGGATGGGTGGATGTATAGACGGGTTTGCATAGGATGTGTTATGGGAATATTTTCCAGCTAGTTTCCCAGTGAAAATAGCATTATAGGTGCAGATGATACAAACCTTTCTCGTGCTAGTTATGTTTGAATTGCAGAAACAGCCATAGATGTTGTATTTGTGTTATGGGGTGGGATGGAATACTTAACAAGGCTACTCATGAGAAAGAAAGTTGCTTTTAAAATTTTAAGGCAAAATACGAGGCTGACTGGAGCGGAGGCAAGCCAGGAAAATTACCATTCCTGTTAACAGATGCTTTCTTTGAATGATCCAGGCATCTGTAAATGTTGAGTATTCTGCTAATTCAGAGCACTAGCTTCTCTTTTTAATTTAGCTGTTTATGGAAAAACAAAATCTCCACACTGTAGATGTACCAGCTGAAGGTAACAAAAATCCAGAGGCAGAACTCCTGTAGTTTGCCGAAGCACATGCATATTTGACATCCTTTTTGTCTGAAGATTTAATCTTGAGAAAGAAACTTGGTCCAATCAATTTTTAAAATCTCTATGAGGCAAAAAATATTGCAATGGAAAATACATTTTCCTGTCTGCAGTGTTTGGTTCAGCATAATTAACATGAATAATGCAAGACAATTTTCTGATAGTTATTATATTAGAGAGCTTAGCTGACTCATAACTGCCCCCATGACATAGCCAGAATGCAAATTTCTTGGATAGAAATAGCACAGAGCTGGTTTGATTAAAATGTGATACATATTTTGAATTAAAAATATTCAAGGTCTTACAAAATGACCTTAATGTCATTTCCCCGCCTCCCCCCAAGCCGCCAAGGAAATTTGCATAACCATTTTGAGGCAGATTTTTTTTGCTTCTCCCTCTGTGACTTGACAGGACCTGCCATTCATGGAAAAACAGGGTGTCTTGTTATATTCCTTTGCTGAGCTAAACTACAGTAGAATAATGATGCAGCATTTTGTCATCAGGCTCTTTGAGAAAGTGGCTTCTTTATCGTAATTACAAAGATAAAGCATCTCAAGCACGAATCTAACAAGAAACCATAAGACTGCAATCCTCGTTAAGAAGCAGACCCATCTCAATGTCTTGATCCCTGCAGCCCCTCAAATCTGTGCCGAGTCACTCCCAAGTTCCTGCACGTGGCTGTGATGAGACACAGAATGAAATGTTTGTTGAACTTGTTTCAAAGATTTCCTGTGTTCTTAACTTTGGCTGAAAAGTCTTTAAACTTGAGTCTATTGGGAATCTCTCTGAAAACTGGCTCCTACGGGTGTTTTCCTTATGCAGCCATCAAACATTTCATGTAGCAGACAGGGAGCTTGGGAAAGAGCGGTGCACTGCATGGAAAAGACAGTCGATAATTAGAGAGGAGCAGTTATTACACAGCCTTGCCCCAAAATATGCAATGTTTAAAGTCAGCTTTCACTTGAAGTGTCTCTTCAAAAATAAAATGAAATGGTGTAATGAGATGCCGTGTTACCCACTGTAGCACGTCTGATCTGGAAGTCAGATGGGTTTACAGGTTAAAGGATTATTTTGCCCATGAACTGGCAGCCCTGCAGATTCCCCTTATGGCTCTGAGCAAAGCATCCAATTTGGATGGATTTAGGGCATAAGGCTATCTAAAGCTCAATGCCCGTTCTGTTCTCAACCAAGCTGGTTCACTCAGACTTCAAAACCAGTTTGAGGGACTTGAGGTCCAACCTTAGTGGACCTCCCAGCAAACCTCTTTAGGGGTTATTTATTTGAAAACAGATCAGATGAGAGAGTTTACTCCTTAAATCTGGTTTATGCAGCCAGAGTCCATGCCAAATTTCTAGCATGGTTTAGCTCCTGCTCCCACACACCCTTCCTCTGCTTATAAGATTGTTTTGATGCACCATGGGGAACAGATATTGGATAAAAGCTCTTTTACCAAGACTTTTTCAATTTTATGGCCCAGAAACTTATCTCTTGTCTTCCTATTCCCCGCCATTCATTCATTACATCATCACTTTTCTTTTGACCATTTTCTTTGTTTCTCCATTTTTTGATATCTGGAGATATGTATGATAAGGACTTATCAGTTATCACTAATCCACGTTTATCTGCAGGGATGCTGCCTTGCTCATTTATTAATCTGTGCACCAGAGTCTGACTGTTAATGTTTCAGCTACTTCTGTTTGGTGTTACTCATCTCTTGTATGGTTTTCTGAGAAAATGAGCTGAAAATTAACACCAATATTTCTCAAAATGTTTTTCAGGTTAAGGAGATTAAAATGGGGAAAATGGTACAACTCTGGGCTGAATTAAAAAAGTAAAGGGAGGAGGGGAAGGCCTGGCTTTGAAATAGGTGATGCAACGTGGCCATTTTTGGATAAAGGGGCAGTTCCCCTTGAGGTCATCCACAGAATCCTCTGTAGGATGGGGACTGAGGTGGCCTTTGTGCCTGGGAACTTTTTCCCTCAGGATGGTGTCACGTGCTGAGCCCTGATGCCTTCGGTGCAGCTGCCACCTGAGAGCTGCTAACTCCAGTGAAGTCTTTTTGGATGTCATTGCTCCTGCGCCGCTTGCGGTGAACTCCTCGTTTAGTTTTCTCGTGGTTATAATATGTAACTCCATCTGAATTTCATTATGCGTTAGAATTAATGTCTTCATTTATGTGCCACTGCTGTTGTTCTTTGTGCCTCTGGCACATAGATTTGTTTTCAGTACCAGCAGACACAGTAATTGAGCTGTTCCCTGACTTTACTACCGCTGTTTGTAAAGGTTTGGAGCCTCTCTCCAAGGGAATGAACAGCTTCTAAAAACCCTGCTTTTTCCTCCGGTAACCTAATAAAGCTCATTCACTATAATATTCAGTACTGGAAATTACAATGGGTAGCACTGATGCAGGAGATCACCTATTTGCCTCCCTTGCTTAGCAGTGGAAAGTGTGGCCTTCATTCATATCAAATTTGTTGAATAATTAATCAATCTTTTTACCATTTTATTAATTAAATGGGTTTAAGACATCTGAGGAAGCAGGAAAGACGGTTTGTTTCTGGCTTTAACTTGGGTTACTTCCCAAGTAACTGAAATGATAGTGACTGAAATGACAGGACTTGCCTCATGAAACCCTCAAGACACGCAGAAGCATGATTCTTGTATGATTTTCAACTATATAGAATATTTTTTCCAAATCAACGTTCCCCAAAGCAGTCTTCAGACCATGTAAGGGACTTCCCAGCTGTTTCAAATCATCACACAATTATTTGTTCTACTCCTGATCTTAATTTGTTTCCTTGTTTGCCAGTTGATTGGCAATTGCAGTTGTTCACCCAGCTGGAAGTGGGTGAACAAAAAAAATCTTTTGGGGAAGTCTCACCTTCTGAGCAGCAATGATGGCCAGTTACCCCTATACTGTATTTTTTTGGTTGGTGTCCTACTGATTTTATAGAACATGGTGTGATTTTTTTTTTTTTAACATAAATGTGTTCCAGGGCTTAATACAGATCATGTGTTTGCAGCTGATTCAAAGCACCAAAATACTTTCCCTATGGTTCATTGGAGCCACAAGCCAACACCAGCTAAATGTACTATGACATTTGGTGGTGGCCAGGTTGACCTCCCCACTGACCTGGCGCTGCCTCTGATGTGTCTCTGAAGCCATGGGTGTTCAAGCCTGGCTCCTCAGGGTTGTCTGAGAAGGATTCCATCCCTGCCAGAGCTGCTCCTGATCGGAGGATGTGCCAAACACTCTGCAAGCTCAGACAGGATATTTTGGCTTGTATGATGAAACCAAAATGTCAGTGACACCGTCCAGTTTCCCAGTTACTAATTGATTGGATGGAGTCTAAAACATTGACTGTTTATGTATGCGAGAGCTGCATCTTGAGCTAAATCTACTAAACAAATTACACTAAACAGATAGTGAAAGCCAGAATTTCATGTGTCATAAAACTGTATTTTTTTTTCCCATGGTTTTGTCTGAGATATTTTTTCCTATAATGAATGTTCATTAAAGAATTTTAGCTCCAGGATTCATAGCGGGTGATTTACTGTAATTGTAAAGATTTCTCATGTAACATTAACAAATACAAGAGTATAATTGGGTACACGAGGAAGCATTAGCAGAGCAGCATGCTGAGCTAGGGCTGGTACACGCTGTATCAGCCAACCGGGCCTGAAATTGAGAATGCTCATTATGCAGCCTGACCTGTTCCGGAGCAATTCTGCTGAGAGATGCTTCGACTGAATTTTTAGTGCTGCTGAAAGGTGGCTGATTGATGGCTACGAAGAATAATAATAATATACTTAACACTTTTCACTTGCAGAACTCGGGGCGCTTTTAGGTTTGTCTGTTTTACAGATGGGAGAATTATGACCACTTTTCTGCAGAGTCCTGAAAAAACATGGTTTGTGGCTCCTTCATGTCCTATGGTTATCTGATTCGCATGGCTCTTCCAAGAGCAATCCTATTGCTGCTTCAGGATGCCAATCCCCCAGTGCATTTAACATTTATGCTCTGTTCAATGCATTTATGCTTTCATGTTCAATGCAGAACATGGGAAGACATCCCCACTGTACTGATCAGCAGCAATTTGATTGACCCACAGTCTGCCCCACAAGTCTTTTTCAGGCTAAAGACAGAAAGAACATATTTTGAATAGAATCATGGGATGGTTAGAGTTGGAAGGGACCTAAAAGACCATCTAGTTCTACCTCCCTGCCCTGGGCAGGGATACCTCCCACCAGAACAGGTTGCTCCAAGCCCCCTCCAACCTG
>JAOXJM010000015.1:2178904-2199689 GCA_026413425.1 Tringa solitaria | reverse complement strand
CCTCACACCAAACAAGTTCTTCCCCACATCTCAGCTCCATCTCCCCTCTTTCAGTTTTAAATGCTTCCCTTTCATCCTAAGGCTTCCTTCCCTAATCAAGAGTCCCTCCCCAGCTTTCCTGGAGCCCCTTTAGGCACTGGAAGGGAACAACCCCAACTCTCTCAGCCCCCTCTCCCAGCAGAGGAGGCTCCAGCCCCCCCAGCATCTCTGGAGCCTCCTCTGGCCCCGCTCCAACAGCTCCGTGTCCTTCTGACGTTTGGGACTTCAGAGCTGGACACAGTAACTAAAGTCTTAGACCAATTTAGAGCTTGCTTAATTGTCACAGGGCAACTGTGAAGAGAAAGTGCTGAAACTGTCTTCTGCCTCCCTCGGGCCAGCGAACAGACTTGGTGCAAGTGATGCTTTTCTTAGAGATGCATATTTTTAATTGCTATGAGGCTTAATCTGGGGCTTCTCTATGTGTCACTGTTGTCCCAGGATGGATCCATATGATGGGGAAGAGCTCGTGTTCCACTCCCCGTGCAGTGGAAGCCGGCAAAGGCTGATCTTCCTTTTGCCTGCGGTCGAGCACTCAGGTGGCGTGGGATGGTGCCATGCAGAGGGATTTTTCTCGGCTCTTAAAGCAATGTAGCATCACAGATTGTTAGCTGCAGCAAAACGCTGTGCTGACAGGGCTGTGCAATTTGTTTCTGGATCTCTAAAGTGAGCGAGACAATAGTAATCTGTCTCTTTGTTCATGTATCCCGCTACATCTTCAAAGGTGTTTGATTTTCTTTCTTAATTTTATGGGATTCTTTTTTTTTCCAGGATGGTAAAATTGTTTTAGGAGTTGCCATCTGCTCGCAGAAGGGCAGATAGGGTCAAATTAAAATAAATAACTCCGCAGGAAACAGTGTTACAGATTGAAATATGAGGGTTTTTTTCTTCTGCACGTTTCAATACCTGGAAAATAACTGTATGATTCTTTGTGTCCTCCTCAGCAGAACAAGAATGTCTCCCTGCCCCTTTGGGATTTTGCAGATAAATGCCATAGGGGCTGCACGGCACCTAAAAGAATACATTTTTGTTATTGATATAAATACCTAACTGAGACTGTTAGCCCAGCACTGAGTGCTGCAGGAGCAGCGTGCTTGGAGCTTCTGGAAAAAGAGAATGAAGCCCATATTGTTTCAGTGTACGTGCCGAGTGCTAGACTTCTTTTAATGCTACAGGAAGACTCCTCTTACCTTGGTGCATTCCTTAGATATTACAGTGATGAATATTTATGGACAGGTTGGCTCCCTTCATAGGAAGGACCCTCCTGGAAATTGCTACTCCAGGTTCCCTCCAGACTTCTGTATTCTTTCCCAAGTGATCCAAAGGGAATTCTTCGCATGAAGGCGTAATAAAATTGAGTGAGTGAAAATAGGGGAAAAAAAGGCATTTATTGAAGCAGAATGGAAAATAAGAGGTCTGGAAAACTGAGCTGCCTCTGAAAGCGCTTGAGTCAAAAGCCTGCAGATGCAGGCACAATAGATTATGGAAATTAGTCAGAATAAATAGGCCTGGATGGCCTCAGCAGCACTGTGGTGTCAACGGGTCTCATTGAATATGCTCAGAAGCATGTAACTGTTTGTTTCTCTGCCACATACATTTTTCCACAAGATGAGGAATGAGCTTGAAAATGATACCTGAATTAGTTTGCAGTTTCCCCTCAACTCTTGGTGTCCTGTGGAAACAGAGCATTGGTAAAGCAGATCACATCGCACTGCTGTTCTGCCTTAAATGGGTCCTCAATGGTGAGTCTCTTCTGTTTGTGAGCTGTGTTTTACTGATAATTTGCCATTGGACTGTAGTAAAAAGATTTAAAAAAAAACCCCACAACCCCAAATGTTAGAAATCTGTCATTTGTAGAGACACTATCTAAGGTTGGATGTCCAAAATTTGATTAAGGAAATTAAACTCTAAAATGGATCAAATCCGATGCTGTTTTGACCTTCATCCTGTTTGCCATCGCTTTGTACTCACTTTGTATTCATGTTTCGTGGTTATGAACTTCTTGGTTAGAAATGTTTGATAATATTTTCAACTGTTTGCTTTGGCAGAGAAGTTAGGCTTAACACAGGAGAGAAAAAAAAGATGCTTCAGGCTGAAAATAAGCACTTGAAACTTTCTCCTCTGGTTCCTACACGTGCACCCTAGTTCAGTTACTTTTTGGATATATTCTCCTCTGATAGCCCATTTCTCTGGCCAAGTGCTGCAACTTGTGATATATCACACTGTCCTTTTTGCCAAGCTGCTGTGGTGTAATGCTGTTATATTTTGCCATAGGGATTCAAGAGAAATTTAATGTGGAAATTTAATTTAGCCATGCCTTAGGGGATATAAGTCTGGAGATGCTGCAGTGATGCTTTTGAACGTGTGTGTAGACGTAGGTATCTTCTAACTTCTCAGTCTGGTTCTCCCCAGTGAAAATTTGAATTCCTTTGCCAAATGCAGTGACTTTTTTCGGGGGGATTGGAAATCCAATATTTTGCTAAAAACCAATGTTTCAACAGTAATTTAAATGCACGTGCACGGTGCAGAGCAGATGCAGATTCCTCTCTTTCGCAGGAGCTCCATTCTTCACTGGAATTTACTTGCTGGGAGGGATATGATACAGGAGGACCATGACTAAGGTATTTCTTTAGCTATTGTTCAAGCCAACATATTTTAGCTGCTGGCAAATGCATTTTTTTATTATTATTATTTAAGCTTGCATTCTTTGTGGGAAGAAAAACACTAATAATATATGTGTGCAGGTTCACTAGCAACAATCAGTAAACATGAAGCTCTGCTCTTAATCTTAAAGATAAATGCATAACACAGTTAAATGGCCAAAAAGTGAAAGGTAGATAAATTCACACTGAAAACAGGATGCAAATCTTGGTAGCCAGTGTATTTAACCCTTACCCAAAGAAGAGTGGGCTGCTTAAACTGAGACCAATTCCCTTCTGATGAATATGTGCCAATTGAAGTAACAGCCATTGCAGTCAGAAATATGTGTATTTTGGGGTAAATCAGGTGTGCGCTTCATCTCCATGACTTTGTTGTCTTGTATTCCCATGACTGGTGAGAATCAAGATGTGTCTGACCATTGGAATTCAAATGTTGGGCTGGGGCTGGCCTTCCTTTGCTCTGCTGTTGCATAATTTAGGTTATGGATGGAGGGGATGGTTCTTATGCAGCTCGTGTGTGTGTGTGCACAGCCATGTCAATGGCACTGCAGGCTGGCTGTGATCCATCCACACCTGGTTTATTCAGAACATTTAAAATTATGCGTAGAACTTAACGATCAATAGATCATCCATAATTCTTGAAATGCTGCTTCAGAAGAAAAATGGCTTCTCTTTTAAGGACTTAGAGCCCATCACCTTTGAAAATCCAGGAGTTCAGCAGGGGTAGAAAACAACTAAATAATTGAATTGCTCTCATCGGGTGAAAAAAAGCCAAACAGACAGTGTTCAGTGGTGTAAATCAGCCTACCCATGGGCTTCAGTGATCTGCTGGAGACTTGCATGGGTTCTGGTCTTGTCCCCACAATATTTAAGCTTCAGAGTTAGGTTGATGGTTGGACAAGATGATCTTAAAGGTCCCCTCCAACCAAGCATAGATGATGTTATGATTGTATGATTTAAAGAGGCTCCGATACTTGGGCTGCTGGCTCAGATGACAATTAGCTAAGGCAGCTGTAGGAATATATCTAGTTTTTGTCAGAGTGAGCTGAGGAAAGAGGAAGTCTCTTGCTGTGGACACAGTATGATATGAACCTGTAGATTTGCATTCTACTTTGGAATTTCACTGTATTTTTTTCCGGTCTTATTTGGTCATTTTTGCTAGTTGATTTCCATGGTTAATAATAAAGTGACAGCTCAAATAGGAAGAACAAGGTAGCTCCATGGTTCCCTTAAAAGCACTAGAGCATGGGAGTACTAAATCTGCTTAATGAGCTCACGTTAACACTTAACACTCCTGTCGATAACATCAACTCATGTCAGGCTGCAGCTGTGGGTAATGGGGTAGGGACAGGAATCAGGTTTTTTTAAAAGCAGAGAAATTCTTTGCTGCAACTGGTTGAAATTATTGCTCGTTTCTGCTGGGCAGGAAAAACCCACCATACTTTTGAGTATTGAAGTCTCCTTGTCAAAAGACCCCTCATAATTTGGGGTTCTGCAGAGTTCCTGTGTTCCACGGGCATTTGGAAAAAAATGGACTGATGGCAACTCCAGAAACGTTTTCCTGACTTTAAAAGAATGTTTAGCTCCTGCAGCATTGTGTCGTTTAAGATTTTACATGAGGTAACTAGAGGAAATAAGTTCAGAGTGACTTTAAGCAGTTTGGGGGGTTAAGGGATGGGGAAAGCAGCTTGGGGAAAAAACTGTTGCATGTGGATGAAATGATTTAGATTGATTCTGTTTGTATACTGCCCACAGAAACATTATGTAAATCTTGGTTATATAAATCTTGACTATTTTCCTGGTTCTGCCAGTGGACTATAGAGTGATTTCTGGTTTAAAAAAAAAAGGGGGGGGAGGTGGGCATGGGGGGAAGTAGTATGTAAAATCAGTGTAATTATACTGTCCTCATTTGTGCAGTATCTTGAAATTTATTACTATAAAAAACTAGTTGTGTTTTTTTGCAATGGTACCACCATTTGCATGAGCAGTAGCAGGCAGGTATCCATAAAATGTTTGAGCTGTAGCTTAATCTTCAGACAAGCTTCAGAGGAGATGAAATCATGTTTCCTTCTGTTTTCCTCTGTCTGGTCTTACCTTCTCTGGTGAGACCAGCTTGAAGTGCAGATGTCAGAGCTGAACTTCTATATTAAGGAGGCATCCACATGGGAACGTACTCTGATTTTTAAGTACTCTGAATTTTAGCTGGTTTTTAAACTGATTAGGGCAAGGAGTTAGCCTGGGGCCTGGAAATGCAAATGCACTCACAAGGTACAACCCCCTAAAAGGCACTAATAGTGAACAAATGAGTTGTGGAGAAATAAACAGGTGCACTTTTCTGTTGGTTTAAATAAAATGATGAAGCTCCCAAGATTATTAGAGAATTTCATAAAATGCTGTGGAGTAAGCATAGGAAATTGGTGATTAGTTTGAGACTGCCATCCAAGAGACTTTTCCCCAAATGATTTCTAAATTTTGTTCTCTAAATGGCAATCTAAACTCTGAATTTCTCAATCTGTTTCTGACATCTGTAGAGCTATAATCATTTGATAATCATAGTGAAAAAAAAAAACATTGTTTGACCTCGGCTTTAATATGCAGAGTCTGATTTCGCTGTGGTAATTTGTCCTCGAGTTTCATAATTTGGAGAACAAAGCAAAATGTTTGATTTGACACTAAGTAGGTGATGAGCACGTCAAGTGGGATTTGACTAATGTTTCCTCTTGTTCCTCCAATGGAATTTAAATGATTTATTGTTCGGTTAGAGTGCAGGCTAAAAACAAAATCCCTCCAGGAGTTATTATTATTTTTTTTCTTGTTGCTGTGTTGGACAAGGTTTTATCAAGAACTGTGGAGCTGCAGCGCCCATTCTCCCCGGTACCAAACAGCAGTGAGTGGAGTTTTACTCCATGAAACTTTTTCTGTTTTGTGTGAATGTACAAGTATTTTCAGCAGGGACCTGATTAATTTTTACTATTTTGGAATGGAACTAGTTGCTCTGCTATTGGCACAGGTGTAGAAATGGTGTTACCACAAACCCGAGCCCCAGACAATAAGCCTTGCTGAGAAACAAGTTGTTTTACTGCGGAGGTGGATGTTGTTGGTACAGCTCATTCTGCATCCTGTGTGGGAACGGAGCCAGGTCAGCATGTCAAACTTTTGCTGAGGGAAGCCATATGTATACAAGGTGCTTGCTATCATGGAAAAAAATAATCTTCTAGTATATCTCTGCTCAGAGGAACGGTGAGGTTAGGTTACTCTAGAGGAGTGCACTGCATCTATACTTGTAAGTGTTGCTAACATGGTATGATGACATATGTCACTGTAGCTGCTGAAAGATAGAGGAATCCTGCAATTTATTTTGTTTTTTATTTCACCTCTACCCACAAGAAGCAGTTGAGAAGAAACTGAGCATTGTCAAAGACTGTGGTTTTAATTCTTTTTTGGGTAATGAAGCTTTTCAGTTCTTAAAGTACAGATTTTTTTTTTTCTTTTCTGGAATGAATCCTTTTTCTTTTCAGTTCCATATTCTTGGGCTATTGGGACTAAACAACTAATTTTTCTGCAAATGTCTTAAGAGATCTGTATGTCAGAATATGATCAGGGTGACTCCTTCTACCATGGAGAACATGTAATCAAAAAAAGGAGCCTACAATCTGATAAACTGGTTTGTTATTTTTTTCCTGCCAACCTTGAAGTCTTTGGTGCATATCCTTCTTGACAAGAAACATGCAGTGAAGGGATAGCCCATGCTCTGTTTTCCCCCCATTTGACTAAACTGCCACTTTTCCCATTTAGGTAAGAGCTGAAGCAGTTAAGAATAAATCTACTGGTATGTCTCTGTCTGCTCTAGAGGCAGGATTTTTTCTTCCTTGCCTTTATTTTGTAGTTGTGAAACATCAGATGTTTATTTTTTAGAAAAACTGCCTGTTTTTCTGGATGTATTAGTTAGTGGGCTTAGCTTGCTTCCTCAGTCGCTGTAGTAAGATGTTTCTGTCAGGAAAGTACATCTCTCTGCCAGTGTTTTTCTCTTGAAGGCTGTATTTCAGTTTCAGAAGTTGAAGCTGAGAATTGTTACGAGTTGCAGTCAGCACTGAGCTACCTCCGCCTCTGATGGAGTGTGAGATGATGTGGGAATCTATTTCTTCTCCTGAGGCTCAGCATCCTTTTCCATCTCACCTGGGGTCTCTTATGCCCCCATATATGCTTGTGCAAACCTGGCCCTTATTCTGTTATGAGCCACAAAATTTCCTGAAAATTTTACTGGAAATATAGTCTTAACCTGTCTTTTAAATGAAAGAGGTTTAGCAATTAGTTTTACTCCCTTCATTTTAAAGCAAGGAAGTTGCTGAGTGAACAGCGCTTCCAAGAAGTTTTACATATGTCATTTCTCATCATGATACTTGAAGGGTATAGTAATTAGTTGGAACAGCTTAATTATCTTGAAAACAGGGCAGCGCAGCTATTGTGTGCCTCCTCGTTTCAGTCAAAGCATGTGAGAGCTTGAGAAGTCCTTACGGCAGTGATAGTTGTCCCTTCCTAGCCAAGACTTAAAGCCAGGCATATTTTTGGTAGTGCTCCTTAAAAACGTGCTGGAAGTCTTAATGTGACAGGATATGTTAAAATCAAATGTAAGTTTTATATATGAAACATCTGACTCTTTGTCCTTGTCAATCAGAGCTCTTAGAAGGAGGGAGGGTATCGACTTCTTGTCTCAAGGTTTGTCAGTTTAGGGATAATGTAGACCAATGTAGCTCTTGTGTACATTTAAAATCTATTTTAGAACCAAATTGCAGCTTTTGGAGGGCACAAGTTCATAGAGAAGAAGCATTGAGCTGTTGCTCTGGATGCATCTGCCTCGGTGCAGCCGTGGCTGTGGAAATATTCTGGCAATGAAACACAGTGCAAGTGACTGACACCTTTTCATACGTTCCCTGAAAGAGTAGAGTATTCCAAAAGAGTATATATTTTTCTCATTTTTATTCTAAAAGGATACATATATGCATATGTATTTCTAAAAGAGCTTTTTGTACAGTTCTCTGGCTTGCCTGGAGATGGCAGTGTGGCAGTATAATTTTAACACCCCAGTCTACTCCCAGGAATACATAGAAATTACATTAAATTAATAATAAAAAATAAAGCTTAGTTTGAGCCAGCTCTGCAAAAATATAGGGAATAAATACGTTAGAAACATACAGATAATGCAGCTGAAACACAGCTGATTTAACTAAATGAGAAGCTTTGTGAATGGTAAATTAATTTTTTATTGCACCCGGACACCCAACATACTTTTAATGTCGTGTAACATCCATTTTAGTGAATGACTTACAATAAACATAAGCAATGGCCCTTTGCTGCCGCTCGTGGGCTGTGTAACGCGGGCCAGCACCGGCGGCTGCCGCAGCAATAAAGGCAGTGAGTTACCTGGGCTCTCCAGGTAGTCGTTGCCTTTGTGCTCGTGTGTGCCTGAGTCAGGCAACCGAGGTTTCTACTTCACCAACTCAAGCCTGGAAGCTTAAATAAATCTTTCGGAGCATTTTGCTTCCTTGTAGCTGAGAGAATTTTTTGCAAAAGGGGAAATGAAAAGGTTTTGTGTTTAATTACAGCACTAACTGTAAGAATAATGCCTGCTCTAGTAGAATACGTTTTGCTGTGACTTGTTTCTAAGAGTTCTGCTATGAATATCGGTGCTATCCTTGACTCACAAATGGAGATGGATCTACTCACTGCCAGGTCAGCCTACAGGCCAGTGCAGAATCTGAGGAGATAACCCAGGTCTATTGAACCCCGGTTTATTGGGTGATGCTCTCAGCAAAAGGAAGTCAGATGAGGTCTCCTACGACTGTATCTGAGTAGACTTAAGTGCAGAAAATCCCCTTGGATTCTTTGGATCATTAAGAATACAAGGGAAATGATATAATTTGGGAACCCACTTTGATATGAAGCTCTAGGGATATTAGAAATCTGATTGTCAAATTTTCTCACAGCAGACAATGTCTGCAAACGAAAGGCAGTGGGTTTGTTCACTAAAATGTTCTGGCTCAAAGTATTGCCTGAAATTCCCCCTTCTTGTTAAGACATCTGAGCTTGGTAAACTGTTTCCTTTGCTGTTCCATGTTGGAGATCTCTTCCACTGTGGTATTTCTGTTGCTCAAGCACCCACCGCTGTATTCTAATACCTTTGCTGACGGGAGGTAAATACAGTATAAATTGTCACTCTGACATGTTACACTTTGTAGTGTGTTGAATAATGCATTTAACACGCTGTCATGATGTACCTGCACCTTGCCAAATGTTTGAAATCCTGTCTGCTCGTTTTGTACTTTAAGATGTGGCTATTTGTTTACGAAGCACTTCTTGCTCCAAGAAATCGTGTTTTGCGCAGTTGCCACCACTGCAGATATTTGGGGAAAGGACAGAGGAGACGTTCTAGGGAATGGGTTGAAAAGCCCCACAAAATGAAAGAGGCTGGCTTTTATCTTCTGGGTGTTTTAATTTTTTGTGTCATTCCTCTGGCATGTTATTTTCTTATCCTGGAAGCTGTTTGGAGAGGAAAGGAAGATTAGCTCTGATCCTCACAAGCTCTGCAGTATATTTTTAGTTCTGTCACAGATGTTTTATGTTACCTTGCGTGCCACCTCGTCACATTTGGTCCCCCAACTCCTCAAACAGTGGCTTCAATACCACAAACCACTTCCCCATCCAGCTGCACTTTTCCAGACCTCACTGTGTTGTTTGAAGATGTTACCATCCCAGGCTGCTTGTGTGGAATATACCCAATCTCTGGCAGTATCTCGCTGATGTGATTTCAGATACAATATGAAAGAAGCAGCGTTTATTGCATAGAAATGCTTTAAAAAGACTTGATGTCTCATAAAACTTGGCCCCATAAAGTCAGGTTCAGGAGCACCCTTTACCTTTTCTTTCCCCAATATAAACTGAGCATTTGTGGCTAGCATTCATCCACAGGAAGGCAAAACAATCAAGTACTTCCAAAGTATGACTATGTGGGGCTGTATGGGAAAAGGAAAACTGATATTCAGTTATCAAGTGTCTCATTTGGACACACTTAGTTAATTTGAAAAGCAAATGAAGGAAGGACCTCAACCATCTGCCTAATTCTGTGCTTCTATTCCTGAGTCTTTTTCTGATTATAATATTCTGGCAGTGCTGTGGCATCCACGGCTACGCTCCAGACAGAGCAAAGAATATAGAGAGTGTAGGAGCAATTAAGCTGCTGCTGGAGCTGGGCTGTGTGTCGCTGGAGGTGTCAGTAGAATTAACTGTAGTCAGTCATAGGAGAATAAAAGCTGGATAAACTGTTGTTAATCTTTTTACACTTGGATTAATTGCAGCAACTGTAATCTCCCAGTTGACTTCCAAATGCTTAGTTCAGGATGCGAGTCAACTCTTGGCTTGGACAAGTGCTAAACTGTATGTCCAGCCCTGGAGAAGGTGCAAACGTGGGTTCCTGGAGCTGTGGTCTGACCACTTGTGCCACCCTCTGCTTGGTATTCCTTAGCCCAGACTGCTGAGAAAACAAGTGCAGGATAAGGATGGTTGGAGGCATGACTTTCAGTTTAGATTAAATGACAGAAATTAAAAATCAAGATGGATAAGGAGAAGACACAGCAGGAGTCATTACTGTGGGATGCTATTTTTCACAATACAAGAAGCAGACGGGCACGAGAAATTAGAAAACAGTGGGTTTCAAAAATCGGATGGAAGTAATGTTTAAGAAAACAAGTGATTAAATTGTGGGGCCCTTGCAGTTGAAGTTGCAGCAACTTGAAATATAGATTAATTCAAAAAAGTGATAAGGGATTTCCTGGAGGGCACACTCACCAGGGTTCCAGATGCCACTTTCAGATGTGAAAAAATGCAACTCTGTGGTTGTTTGGAGGCTGGGTGACAAATCATTGCACGCTTGTCTTTGATTACGCTGTTCTTTCAGCATCCACTACCAGAAAAACTGGGTTAGGCGGACTATTGGATTGACCTTCAGCTGGACTTGCGTTTTTATGGGGAGAAGTGGTTGATAACTGTATTCTTCTTGTCTTCTTGGGGAGTTGATAGCTCTATCTGTGTGGAACAGAGAGGTTTTTTCACAGTCTATGAAGTTTGAAAAGCTTTTGAATCCTTGCACAGCATTTGATACAAGAGGGCTTTTAAAATGCAGGTCATTATTGTTCTATGTTGAGCTCTGGGTAGTGAATGCGGATGTATTTCCTCTTCAGAAAGTTCTATTTATGCTGCAATGATGCTGCAGGCCAATTTCTGTATCGTTTCTGTGCATTTATCTTTGTTGATGATGGTTTATTTGAAGAGGTCTGTCTTTATATTGTCAGTGACTTAATGATGAGAATCAGAGCTTTAGGATTTGCAGGGGAAAGGAAGTGCTTGACAGGCACTGCTGAAATGGTTTAACCAATCTTTCATTTTAACAATAGGGAAATAAAATAACCCAAGTGCAGAAATAGATATTTTTGAAGCCGAACGTAATGCTCATCAGCATAGATAAACACATAAAGAATTGATGCGTTTTAAAACTATGTCAAAGATTCATGTTCAAGAGCCACATTAAAAACAATTGGAGAGGGCTCGTCCTGCACCCCTTATGTTCCAGAATGGATTAAAAGGGATTTAAGAGGAAAAGAACTGTTGCCTGGAGGTAGAAGCCTAGAATGGCTTCTCACTGCTTGCTTCCCTGCTCTGCCAACTGCCTGCTCTGACCCTTTGGTGTTACGACTCCTGTGAATGAAGACGATTTGTTAGTTGTAATAAATTTTAGTTTGAAACTCTGAAATGGCAGGAGTATCAGGAAATAGGAGTTTCTCTGTCACATCAGTGTTCCCAGACTCTGGGATGAGTAACGTTGCACTGAACAAAGCCTCGTTTCTCTGGGATGAATTATAGCTTTAGGAGAAATTCCTGGTGAGATTTTTCCAGAGGTGAAAAGCCTGTCTGTACTTCAGCTTCCCTGTCCAATTACAATGAATATTATGTCCCTTGCAGGTGTGTAGCTTCATGGACTAACGGGTACCTAATGCCTTATAAGCTCCTCCAGGAGCTCCAGCAAAGATGTAAGAAGGATATTTAATATCAACCCATTCAAATGCCTTAACAAAATGGAGCATAAAAGCATTGATTTCTACGAGGTGATTCCCTTTTTCCACCCTCACAACATAGCAAATAATGCCAACCTTGTGTGTGAAAGAACTGTTATTGCCCAAGGCTGCAGGAACACTGACTGCAATTGCCATTGCTGCCCCACGGCTCTGTGTCTTCCCAGCCAAGAGATACAAGCCTTGTGCTGGAGACTGTCATGGAAAGGTGTTGAATTCACATGAGTACTCTCTGGAGTCCCAGCCTGGTCACATATTCTGTGATGAGGGTTTTTAAGGAATTTTCCCTGGTAAACAAAGTCCTTCCCAACATGAGAACCTGCCGGCTGTGGCATCATCTCAACTTTTTACAGCTTCAGTAGTAGTGTGAAGTTCAAATATGTTGAATCACTAAACAGTATCTTGCCCAAAAATTAGGCTGTCCTTGTTTGCAGCCAGTAGCAAAAGCCTTTCTAGGGCTGATCTGCCAGCTTAAAATATCCATGGTGAAGCTGTGACTTAACTGTTCACGATGGTTAAGCTTTCCAGGATGTCCGCGGTGTTCCAGGATGTCCACAGTGAACTTGGAAACATCTTCCTTTGCAGGAGAACTGACCATGTTTAAGCTACGATTCCCGAGTCAACTTCAAAGTGTTGCTGACTCAGTCCTTGAAGATCAGATGTTAAATCTGATGTAACAAGAGTCCCCAAGAGAAAATTCAGCATCAAAACCCAAACCTGCTTTTTCTGTCCCCAGACTGGGAACTGAGTTCAGCAGGTGAGGTTGCCCAAATGGGCAGTGTTCAGGGGGCTTTTGTGGGATATTCAACCGGAGTTGAGCTCTCTTATCTTAGTCAAGTCCACATTGTAAGAATATCTTTGTATCCAAGCATTTGAAGGGTTGTTGGGTTTCACTGGTGGAAGAAATTAGGAATTCTATGGTTGCGGTTCACGGTGGTTCTCCTAAAGATAATTAGTTGGTTGCATGATTGCACAATTGTTTCTGTTGGGTGCTGGAGTGTTTTCCTTCCTCCTTTTCTCCCTCTGTGGTTAATTAAACAAACAAAATTACAGTTTAAAAATTGTTTTTAAGGCAAATGCTTGCTAACGATCAGAGGAACTTTGTGGGTTGCTGAGTGCTGTTTGTCTAATTGGGAGATTCATCCCTGATAAACATGTGCTTCAACCTCGTCTGAGGTCCACAGAAAATGAGCAGATGTTCTGATATTGTTGTGAACCAATATCACTGCAAATAGAGTTTACACACTACATCTTGTAGGAACGAATGATGTAGGAACGAATGAAACGAATCTTTTTTTTTTTGGTGAACCTCAGTAGAAACTGTAGAAAATATGGGTGCTTTTGACAATGAGGTTACAGATGGTGTTAACATTGACCTACTCAAAAAGCAGCCTGTCTAGCTCAAAGTATTTCAGGAATATCTGCCATTAAGATCTGCTTTTTTTAATGGTACAGAGCTGTAGCTGAGTACTCTCTAAGACAGCAATTTTCCCTTGGAAAATACACATCTACTGAAACATTTCCCACGGTGATTTGCCAGTTTTTAAAATGAGATGTTTTGATAAGGCCAGAAAATGTAATTGAAACTTTTGTTATATAAATTAATGGGGAAGATCCGAGGTTGATTTGCTGTGTCTGAAGTGAAGTACTTCAGGGTTATTTGTTTTGCTTGTCTGATGGAGAGTGTATTTATATGCTTTGTACTTGGTAAGAGAGGATGTTTTGAAGTCTGGATGTTTTGCCATTTCCAGTGGAATGGCAACTTCTGTTTTTAAAACAAGCAACTAAACCGCCTCTGATTGGAGGAGGTGAGTTTGCTTGTTCTTTGCCTCTGTGCTCCACACACTTGCAACAGAAAAAGAAATAAAATGCTGTTATCGTTCATAGGTCCCGTCGTTCTGCAAAATCTCAATGTTTTTCGAGGAAGAGCAAGGGAAAACCTTGGCTGGATTTGTCTGGCTTTCAGAAACTGTTGATAAATGTGTTTTGTGATGTGGTAAAGTGGAAGACATAAGTCCATAGTAATATTTGTTCAAATGAAAGTTTTGAAGAGTGGAAGTTTCACTGAATTTCACTGAATTTTTTAGAGTTGGAAGGGGCCATAGAGATCATCTAGTCCAACTCCCCTAGTTCTCACAATATAAAATAGCTTTGAGTGATAAAGTCCAGATAATACTTGCTAAGTCTCTCAATAGCTGTGGTAGGAGAAATTAACTAGAATTTGAAATATAATTATAACGAACAGCAAGAAATTCTTCAAAAAGAAAGATGGCATTTAGAAGTTTGACTTAAGGGAACTCAAAAGGGGCTAAAGGCCACCTGCTCTCCTGCAGATCTCACAGATAAAAGATGAAAGTCCTGATCTTTCACCACTTATTCTAAGTTTGTCTGGAAACTTAAATATAGCATGCTTGAATCCTTATTGCCTATATTGCAGATGCCATCCCAGTGTGACCAGCCTGGCAGAGAGAATTTTACTTGTAAGTAAATACTGTCAGCATGAAATGGTTGTACTAATTCAGTTACTCGGCTGAAATATACCCCTGGATTCTGGAAATGCCAACACCAAAAATAATTGCAATAGATATTTCCAAGAACTGCTGGTGACTTCTGGAGTCTTGAGCACTGAATGCCATAAAGATATTTCCAGTTGGGTTCCCCAAATCCCTGGTCGTGCAGTTCTGTCACTTCCTAGAGAAATCCATCCTTACATGATGTGCGTATTTATGTTCTCTGGCAAGAAAAGTAGCTTCCACAAAGCGCTCTTGGTGTTTTAAAAATAAATAAATAAATCTGCTAAGTTGCTGAAGGTCAGTGTGTAGCGGCATGACATCGGATGTGACACCACTGCTAATCTAATAAGAGGAAAACAGATGTGGGAAGCTCCTATGATTTCCTGCTTATTAAGATCAGATTTGTCCTGTGATTGAGTCTTTTTTTGCCTTCTGGAGATGTGGATGTTTAGACAATGCTCTTAAAGATGCATTTGAGAATTATTAAGAGCTGGTTTGGCATAGCATCTTCCCTATCTGCTGTTGGCACTAGTTAGTAATGAGATAAATGTTATCCCCTTCAGAAGTAATTAGGACAACTGTTTTATGTGTGTGTGCATCTCAGACAACTATGAAAATGCTACAGATTTCATAATCTTTGCCATTCTTTCTAAAGACAATTATCTGGGTTAAGCAAACTCTTCCTGGCTCAGTGGTCACACTTTTGAACGATGCCTGCCTGGTTTTATTCATTATTTACTACTTAACATCAGTTACGTGTTTCTATTTCCAGTGTCCTATTTTTCACACTTGATTGGATTTTTGTTTGACTATTTCCCAGTGCCAAACGCCTGCTTATACCTCTTACAGTTAGGAAAACTGATATTTCTTGTGGTGTGAGTCTGCAGTAGACCAGTTTAATTAGTACTCGTGGGGTGGTTACAAACCCTGAAACTCAGTTACATTATGGGTGGGAGAATGGACTTGAAATCTCTCTTATTTTTCCTGTAAATTTGTTATGCAATCATACATTCCTTCCCTAAAGCTACGACAGGCAGCATATTTCTCCTTTCCTGGTGTCTAATAGCACTGCCAATTATCATGAACCTGTAAACAAGAAATGCCAAAGGTTTGTTAATTTTAAAACCAAAGAGAGAAAATGTGGTCTGAGGCAACGCTCTGAAGGATGCCATAAGGGTGGCCAGGTGAGCGTGAAAGCACATCAGGGGTTATTAGCTGAATCCCCATAACTCCAATCTGCCCAAATGAGTACACTGCAAGCAGATGTTTTACTGCCTTCGCTCAGCGCGATGCAGCTGCTATTCAAGCCTTGGAAATACCAGCTCCTTAGATCAACAAAGAAATCCAAGGTTGAAGGTAACGATGTCTGAAAATAAACTAGGAATGGCAGGTTGGTGAAAATTAGGCAGGGTTGATTAAAAAGAACACAAGGATATTAAGCACAAGCGATGTTTAAATACACCTGCCACCGAGAGATCATTTGGTACCCGGGTACTTTTGATCGTGTGCCCGCTTGCACGTCTCCCAAATCCTTCCCTGAGGATTGAAGTGACAAGGTGTGGGTGGGGTGGAGAGACGAGGATGTAAAGTTAGTCGTAAGAATTGTAGCCTAAATCCTCGTTGTCTTTGTAGCTGCCTCGTGAACCTGCTCTGGTGTCCATCAAATGGATGAAAAGACTGCTCTGAACCGAGGTAGGGTTGGAGCTCTGAAAGAACAGAGCTGTTCAAGATGTGTCTGGGTGATCACGAGTCGAGAATCGAGCGGTGCTACTGCAGTCCCAGAGTTTGCCTTTGGCTGCAGCTTCTCTCTGTTCAGTGAAATGGCAGCACAAAGTGATCCTTCAGGCTTTGACTCTTTTCATGGGAGACTGATGGGGCACAGATGGCGAATGCCGCAGTCCTCGCTGGTTCCAGTGGCTGCAGCGAAACTGTTCTTACGAAAAAGGGCTGCGGGGTCAGACCCATGCACTTCTGTAAGATTGAATCCTCAGCTGGAATTGCATCTGCTGCACTCCATTGGCTTTACTTTTGCTTAACAGACCATAAACAATTTGTTTACATAGACAGCTTTTCATCTTCCACAGTGAATCATAAGTGAGTTCTCTGGGGATCAATCCCTGGTCTGGTTGTTGCTTTTCATTTATATACCAGGCTTGGATGATTTAGATCATCAGTGTTTCCATCTGAATTCAAAGGCAGCTGGTTTATGTCCTTTTCCTTGCACAAAGGATCTTACTAAAAATCTACATTATGGATCTGGCAGATTAAGCTTTGCTTTGAAATACTTTGCTATAAACCAGAAAAGAGATGTTATGACCCATTTGCCACAGGGAGGAGGACCCCAGTCCATCAATGCTAAAAATACAGGTCCCTCTCTCCAAGTAGTCGTACTGTAATGGTCCTCTGCTGATAATGATGAGCTCTTACTCTGGATGTGCTTTTGAGTAAAGGCCAAGAGAACATGTGTTACAAGAAACAGTCTCTTACATAGGTAGAAAAAGGTCTGAAATGACAAAATGTACTGAGGTGATGCCCTAAAGGTGACCAGGTGGGCATGGAAGTATATCCAAGAGTTTTTTGCTAATAGCTGGACTTTTTGTAACAGCGTCTTAACAGCTGGGCTCTAGTGCCACGACTGTATGAGCTACAGTTGTAAGTCTCCTGAGAAGGGCAGCCTGGGGCTTAGGAGTGTCTGGAACCAGAGAGAACTGAAGAGTGAGAGACCCTCTTTTACTTGCAGAGAATTCATGCCCAAGGCATGACCGATTTCTAGTCATCTGCGTAGTAACCCACAGTGCAAGTGCGGCACATGATTCTCTTAAGCCTCAGGTCAAAATTGCTGGCTGTGTTTTGAAGAGTTTGAATTTAGTTTTAATTTTTATATATTTTAACTTTTTTTTTAATTTACTTTTTACAGTTTTACGCCTCTGATTCAATGTATTTGTGTTTGTACAGCTATGCCCCACATGGCCGAGTGTTTCCAAAATGACTACCAGCTGTCTGTGTTTCACATATCATTAGTTATTTAAAAACTAACCTCTCCTTCTTCTGGAGCCCTAATAACATATGAATCTTGATTAAAAACGTTTCCCCTGAAACGTCAGCATTGGGGTGATTTCCCTTGCTCGGTTGCAGAGAGGAAACACAGATTAATAGACCACGGTGTTGGTATTAACCTTCGAGGAAAGCAGATGCTGCAGCTACTTAGTTGTGAAAAATACTGGGTAAAATAGTGTGATTATTCTTTGCAACTGCACCCCATGTACTTAATTCAAATTAAGTTTTAGAAGGTACTGCTTTTTCCTGTCAAGTTGTTTATTTAAAAAATTACTCTGGAGCAAATAATTCATTACCTCCTCATCTTGCATTTGGTGATTGCTTATAATAAGAGTCCACTTGGAGAAGCAGTTGGCTTTTTCCTTCATTACATATACATAGACCCAAAGAATTTTTTTTTATACTCCAGTAAACATAATTTGTATTTCACGACATGGTATGAGTTTCTCATTGTATGAATGTCTTAAGATGAATTTATAAATAATTTTTATGGTTCAGTGAGAAAAGCCATTAAGGTGTTTAAAATGTTTGGAAGTGCAGGAGTCGAAAGAGTAGTTTGATATATATGCTGCAATGGGAGCTGGGAGCTGTAAAGGAATGTAGTTGTAGTTTAGCAAAGAAATCCAGAGGGCTTCAACTACAAATTATTAAAATTACTAGTTTTAGAAATAGTATAGAAGCAAATTTAAGGATGAAAGAACACGATCAATATTTAGTAATAACAGCACAGTGCTCGTTTACTTACTGTAATCTATTTAGATCAAGGTAAAGGTTAAATACATTTTTAAATGTTTAAATAGATATGTGCAGGAATGCAAATAATCTAGCTGGTAAGGCAATAACTCCTGCAACTGTTTAATCTAAGAAACGCCACTTGTGATCCTGCAAAAGTCAGATACTGGTTCTCCAGGCTGTCCTGGCAACTCTTAATTACTTTGGATGACACAGCATCCAAGAAAACTACTGTATTATATGGATCCTGAAATCTCAGAGAAGAATTTTTGTTCACACATTTCCTTTTTCTCCTCTAACACGAAGAACATAGTGCTAAATTCTTGGTAACGTGTAAGTTTAGTGATGCATGAGTCTGTGCCAAACTATATAAACTTTCCTCAATGAATTGCTCGATCTCCTTCATTTGGAAGAAGAACAATTAATATCAGATCTAATTGGCTTACATATCCCAGGGCAAGGTTTCTTAACCCTACTTTTGTATAGCATTTTGAATTAACTTAGGCAACTAGTTTTGATAAAATATGAGTGTTGAGGCTGGCAGCAGAGGTGCTGTCATCAGGCAGAGTGAGGTTTATTCTCAGCAAAGGCCTCTTTCGGCATGTGAATTTATATAGTGTATTTATACTGTCTCCAGGTTTGCTTCATTGTCTTGGAAAGCAAGACCTTCTGCATTTTAAAAAAGTAAATAAGGCATAAAACCTAGTTATTTATTATTTCAAATGCTGGTTGAGTAGGAAGTCTGCAACCGATAGAAAATAAACTGGATATTTCTAGGCTACTGCTAATAAACTGATAGGGAAACTTTAATCCTCTTGGGGATTAAAATGTTGTAGTTGATAAGGATTTTTCTTTATGTAACTGTATAAGTCACGTGGTTAATTTAAATAAACAAAAATCCCAAACACACAGAAAAACAACAACCTAAAACCAAATGCATTTCCTGCAGAATATTTCCCTGCCAGAAAATGATGCGAGAAATACATTAATTTTGTCAGTTTTGTTGTAAAGCAGAGAATCAAAAAGTGGCTCATGGTTCTGGCCTAGTCTCTTCCCCTCTCTTTTCAAATCTCAGGTTTGGAGATGACTGGAGTGTGCAGACATTTAGAAGGACAGGTCAGTTTATGGTACCTCCTTGAGTGTCTGGGTAGGCTTTTTCTTTAAGGAGACACTTCACCAAATAATACATCTTACATCGCTTGTAGGGATTGCCATGGCAACCATTCATTTTGAATTACAAAACAATTAGATATTAAAGCCCCACATAATCTATTGCCATGTAAATTACTGCCAAGAGGCAGGTAGTGACTTAAACATCTTTATTTTGGGGGGGTTACAAACATAGTTCAATTAATTTTTAATCTTGAATTGTTTCTCTCCAGTTTTCTTCTGAATCTACGTCGCTTACAGAAGAAGAGGATGGAGTAATGGCTTCAGGAGATGTCTCCCACCCAGGGAGGAGATACGATGGGAAGTACTGCAATGGATATTTGTTTGCTGCTAATCCATCGTTATCTACTGGCTGGAGGATTCAGACCAAGTGACTGCAGTTGGATGAGCCTAAATTCTTTGGTTCCCTGCTGAAATCAGCAACTTGACTTCATGAGAATTAAGGTTTTTGCCCTTTTCAAGTTAAGAGAACACTTGAGTTCTAGATCCACATGAATTTTTGGGAAAGGTGAACCGAGACAGGGTTTTTTCTGGTATAAAACCGTGCAACTGCAGGGTAGGAAGACTTTTCCTTATCATTATGTAGTATTATTTTAAATCCTGGTGCAGTGTAACATAAGGGAATGGGCTGTGATTTTTCCTGCAACCCTTAGGTGCAAGCACTGGAAGTATTTCTTACAAACATTGAGGAATGAGAGTCAGTTAAAACAAGCGGTGTCCAGTTTTTCTTACGAGAATTGGTGCATTTACACTTTCCTGAAAATACTTCAGGTTTTAATTACAAATTACACTCATGTTTAAGTGTCTGCAAAACAGGAAACTGGTTCTGTGTTGCTCTCTCACTGCACCAACAGGCAGAGCTGAAATCTCAATGAAACTGGAGATGGGGAAGAGAAAAAGACTTGCAGAAAACCCAGCCACCCAAATGGAATTTTGCTGCCTTTAAATTCCTCTACCGTGCCCGTAGTAAGTGTCAGACAAGTCAAACACGCAGCTCACTTTCACTTGAGCTACGTGAATGAATTATATGCTAAGGAAATGCCACCTGAGGCTCTCAACAGCCTCTTATCAGCTCTGTTTTAGCAAAGCCCTGTTTGTGTTTGCAATTACTGGATCAGTCTCTTGTGCCCGAGCTGCTACTTCAGTGCACAAAATGTTTCCTCATAGAATAGGTTGGTGTATTCCTCATAGAATAAGATTTTTCTTCGTTCAATGGTGCTCCTCCTTAACTTTAAACCCAGGGGTGATCCTAACAACTTCTGAGACTTAAATCACACGTTTATCACTTTATATTTAAACGCTATATTAAATAAAAAGATTATCTGCTAAAAGTATAGGGCTGGCTCCAATGGGTGGCCAACCATTATGTCTAAAGTCTTAAAATCCTGCAAGAGATGCCTTGCTATAGGGTTCTTCTTTTGTGCTGCACCATGGGGTGAATAAAGTCAGTAAATGACTATGTTTGGGAATGGAAACAATTGCTTTTTGGATTCAC
>JAOXJM010000015.1:2110114-2178804 GCA_026413425.1 Tringa solitaria | reverse complement strand
TAAAGTCAGTAAATGACTATGTTTGGGAATGGAAACAATTGCTTTTTGGATTCACGAGTGGCAAGCACAAATTATTTCCTGCACCCCTGTTGTCAGAAGAAACTGATGATTTCCAGCTGAGAACCTTTGTGTATCTGGTGCTGTCTGCCATGATTAGATGGAGCATTGCACTCAAAAGCTCCTTAAGGTCTTATTTAGGTAGAAATGTCCAATTCCCTTTTGATTGAACTGGTTTCCTGTAATGATAGTGGCTTTATTTTAATTAAAACTAACACACACCCCCTAACCAATGTACTGCTAGTGACTAACCTCTAATAGGAGATGATCGGTTTATCTTTTATAAACTTCCATTTGAGAGCTGCTTAAATATTTTATTTTTATTAATTAAAATGCTCTGGTGTTTTCGTGTAGGAATTTAGTTGGTTTTGTAAATTCCTTGCAGGGGTTGAAAACTTCTACCTCATTTTCTAGGACATTTGTCTGTGAGCAAGGCTTGAAATTGAGAGGTTTTCTCGATTGCTGGAATTCCACAGTAAATGTCAGTATGAATAGAATTAGAATTTTTATATATCACCACCGCTCTCTTCTGCTGCAGGTAGGCAGCAAAATACATGTGCTGGCTACTGGTAAAATGTCATTGCTCTGTTGTAAGCACTAGTGGGTATAATCCAGATGTGGGGATGATATTTTGTCTGCTAGAGGTCAGTTTAGAAAAGGGCATGGAGGAAGAAGGGGAAGGAAAAGGCCATCCTGTGAGCTGGGAATGATGGTAAAAGTTTTGTCTGCCCTGGAAAAACTGCTGTTTAAGCTGTGTGGGTGCAATAGAACAGCATGTTTCCACTTCAGAATTAAATAAATTGGTATAGAAATGCTTTTTACACAGGCAGCATGTCCCTGTGGGAACATGGGTTGCTACCTTGGGAGAAGGCACCTTCGTGATTTGAAGTGCAACTGCGTCGAAGCTCTGTTTTTACAGATAAAGGTTAATAAAGGGGAACGGAGCTGTGCAGAACCATTGAAATGACAATAATGGCACGAACTCAGCACAACAGCAGCACCAATTCTGGTTTTAATTAGAAGGCAGCACAGAGGCGATTTAAGTGTGGCAAATTCCCTCTCCTCCCATGGCAGGAGGCTCTTGTCACCTCTCACTGTCGCATCCTTGAGACAGGGTCCCTTATTTTGGGGAGCAGGTAGATCACAGTGGCATCTCTACCAGCCTTGTTTCAACGACAGAGGAGTTGTAACTAAGCTGAAGTTGTTGGTGGTGACATCCTTGCATTAAACATGAGGGGGTGTGCTGCTGCCTGTGAGCTATGTAAAGATCTAAATATACTAATATGCTCCCACCTCTTCCTCAAAACTTGTATCGATAAGGATAATGAAAGGTCATCCACTAAATCTGATGTTCCTTAAAAGAAGAACTTCCATTCTCAGAAAAAAAAACTTGCTAAATATGTAACTCTTCTGTTTTGACTCGTGATACTGTGGGGTTTTGTTTTGGTTTTTTTTTTTTTTTTATTATTTAGTTTGGTTTTTGTTTTGGTTTTTTGTTGTTTTTTTTTTAAGAGAGAAGAAACATGGAAGTAGCATTATTGATAAAGGTTTCTACATCTCTTGTTCCCCTCCTCCACCCAGTGCCTGGCAGCAGCGCTTGCCAAATTAGGTTTCCATCTTAATTATTCCTGACATTTTCTCCAGGACGCTATGATCCACTTCAGGGATTTGCAGTTTAACATGCTAGTCATTTCTGTTGCATGGAAATGTGAATTGAATAAATTGATATGGGCTATTTTTGTTGTGAACTGTTTAATTTTGGATGATTGCATCAAAGTGCGGGAAAGTTTAGCAAGTTAATAAAGTTTAAATTGAATTCTCCTATAAATACTGCACTTGAAGGATGTCAGCAAGTGTGGTAGGCTGAGGGCCTGTTATTCTTAATTGGGATAGCCTGATAAGGAAAAAATTATATTCCAAGTATTGATTTAAACAGATTCTCTTGGTGAAATGGAGGAACTCAAATTATGTCAGGAGGTAACCCGAAAGAGTACAACAAGCTTTTTTACCCTCAACTCAGCCTTTTCTGTTCCAAAGTATAGATAAAAATCTATAAATAATAATATGAGATTATGTTGCTGGCTAATACAATTTTTTCTAAATTTTTTTTTAGGGTAGTTCCTGCACAAATGATGCTTAAGACAGTGTTCTGTATTCTTAAAAAATAACTTAAGAATAGTGGTATATCCAGCTTAAGGAAATTCTGGCATGCAAGAAGTATTTGAGTCTGTATTACATAGTCAAGTTGGATTGGGTATTCTGTAGTAGTTTTAAAAAACTAAATTATGTTATTAAATGTTGATGTTCTTTTATGTTAATAAGTAAATAAAGTTGCTAAGTTTCAAAAGTTTAACATGTTTGGAATGTAATGAAGCAAAATGTTCTGGTTTCATTTAAAAAATAAAATAAACCCATGGACAACGGAATGATTCAAACCAGGCTCATAGTTCAGCTTGTGTCCCACTGCCCCACACTTCAGTTGTGGATTACTGGGAATATCTGTGCTGCTTGACTCTACATTTGATGATGCTGGTCATTGCTGCTGGACCAAATGTGTACTGTGCTCTGCTTATATCCTTTGGTGGAGATCCTCAGTTTGGGTCTTTTTCTTTCTACCTTTCTAGGAGACGTGTTTCCAAAACTGGTTTTCATTATTTCAGCCAAAAAAAAAAAAAAAAAGAAAAAAGAAAAGAAATCCAGTCTTTAAAAATGGATTACACAATCTCTTCACAGGATTTTTTTTCCATGAGCTGCTACCATAAATTAATGGCTATAGAAGGAATCTAATTGGGGAATAGAAATAACATCAGTTGCTTGATATCGTGAAGCAACAAAATACATATTGAAGAACAGATATAGAAGTTTTACAGCTTACTTAAAGAGGGGGAAAACCTAAAGCCTTCAGGAATATTACAATTGCCTCATGTACAAAGAATGTGCAATTAAATAAGCAATTAGTTATGGATTATTCACTCAGCTTGACTGTTGGATATTTGAGTAGCACGTTAACCTTGAAATGACTGCTTTTATAGCCCTTATTGTTCACCAATAAATTAGAGCATTAGAGCTGCATTTAAAAAAACACCCTTCTTGGGCTTGATCTTGCGAAGAAATTTTGCTGCTGCTTATTGTATCGCAGCTGGGAGACTGGGACAGCACAGTGGTACGGCTGGAGGCACATATGGAAGATCTTGCCTGCCTAAAATACAAATAACCAGCAGGAGGGGAGAAGAGGCAAGGCACTTTTCTTTAAAAAGGGCAAAGCTTTGCAAAGAACGTAAAGGTCAATTGTTTTTTAACCAGCCAGTCTCTGTAAAAGCAAAAAACCTTCCCCTGGGTCTCACTGAGAACATCACCCAGCTATGGGTGTTCCTTCTCTGCCCCAAACTCCTCTGATTATTAAGATTATTATTGAGATTATTATTCCTATTCAAAAGTGGACAGGAATCAGCCTCTTGCAATGACAGGCACCCTCAGGTCACGCCCCCAGGGCCATGCAGTAGAAGGGATTTTTATAGAGATATTCTCACCTACCTGTTACAGCCGGGAAGGAGACAAAATATGGCATGAGACTATTCCATATGATCAACTGGCAACATTCACCCACTTGAACATACGCAGCGGAACCTGGCTCTGCAGAAAAGAACTGAAATATGTGCTGAGCACGTTCAGCTCGTTTGGATTTTCCGTGGCACGCTCCCCTGGTTTTAGGTGTGCTCCCAACCTGGCACCGTATGCCTGTGGAAGCTGGCAAATAACTGGAAAGTATTTTATAATTAGATCAGAATTAAGTTTTTTTTTCTGAAAATAAATGTACTCCACCTGCTTTGTGTTGTCCAACACCAAAAACGATGTTCGACTTCAGTGTGTTGGCACCTCATTTTTCTTCCAGTCTTGTCTAACGAGGTAATGCATTTTTTTGTTTCGTGTTCTCAGCTACCTTTCACTGACTGATACATATCTGCTCAGTCTCCTTTTTGTCGTTTCAAGTTAGATAAATAGGAAAAGAAGGAGGTAGTTCAGAGATACTGGTTGCTGTCACAAAACACATGTGTCTATGCCCTGTTGCCTCAATCCATTATTGCATTAGCCTGGTACACACCAGTATGTTTCTATCTGACTGCACAAGCTAAACAATCTAACGTGATTGCTATTAAATGCCTCCTTACATTTCTCAATGCAATCCATTACCAAATACATTCCAGTTGCAGTCAAACAAAATCTAAAGCAGGCACATCCGAAGGCGATGAACTGTGCAGTAACAACTGGTACAACAGGTACCTAAAAACCCCAGAATCTTCCTTGTGATATTGGCTCACGATGAGATGTCTGAAGGAAAAAGCATAGATAGCTAGAGAAAAGGAGGCTGAGGGGAGACCACCTCGCTTTCTACAGCTCCATGAAAGGAGGGTGTAGAGAGGCAGGGGTTGGTCTCTTCTCCCAAGGAACAGGCGATGGGACAAGAGGAAAGGGCCTCAAGTTGTACCAGGGGAGGTTCAGATTGGATATTAGGAAAAATTTTTACTTTGAAAGGGTTATTAAGCCTTGGAATGGGCTTCCCAGGGCAGTGATTGAGGCAACCTCCCTCCAGGGATTTAAAAGCCAGGTTGACATAGTGCTTAGAGATATGGTTTAGTGATGGGTTTTATCAGAGTTACGTCGATGGTTGGGCTAATGATTTTAAAGGTCCCTTCCAGCCTAGAGAATTCTATGATTTTAAGGGACATTGATGGAAACAGCAGTGTTTGGCGTTGTCACTGTTTGCCTTGGCACCGCCACCCTGTCCTCCTCAGCAACTGATAGAACTTCTGATTGCACTCATTCTTCTCCTCTTACCAGGTGTGATCCCAACGGTAGCAGTAGCGCCTCTTCTTTGATAGAAAGAGGGAACAAGACAGATGAGAATGCTCCTTCTTTTGAAGACTCATCATTGTTTGAAATGCTGATGGAACTATATTCTTCATTATTGTATTTGGTACCACATCAAAATGAGATGAGAGAAGCACTGAACAAAACCTAGAAGAATGATAATTTTCTTTTTTCTGGTTTCTCCTTTGGATTCTTTTTCAGTGTAATGACACACAGCAGTGTATTACATCAAGCAGTATAGGCATAATATCATGGTCACGTAGCAGAAAGAAAACCCCAACCTTAGTGTGAAAAAGAGTTGGTTTCACGTCCCTGTTGGCATGCTTATAAAAACAAGTCATTTCTTATCAGAGAGCACATTCTCTTCAGGGATCTGATACAGGAGTGAATACTTTTCTGGCAATACTTAAAACCCAGGACAAGCTCCTGGGCTGTTGCACGTTGGTGAAGTGCTGTTTCTCCTGGGGATTAACTGGTGATACCAGTTTGTTCAGAGATTGATCCATAGTGACTGTGTGGATCTCAAACCAAAATATGCAGTACACTTCATGTTTAGTCACATTTAGGGATAGAGGACACATGAGAAATTCTCCTGCTACCTGTTTTTTTTTTAAATATCATCATAAAGAAAGAGCAGGCCTGCGATTACATTTAGTGGTTTCCATGCTTTGATAAAAAGAAGCAGGGCTAGGCAGACAAATTCCCTGTGTACACTATCAACTGATCACATTAGAAATGTAGAATGAAGTTTTCATTGCTTAAAGGGGGAAAGCCGGTATTTAAATTCCAAATAAATCAGAAATATTAATGCATTCAAGAACTGAGTTTAATGATGTATTTAAAAACTATTAAATTAATGTTTCTCATTAGTGGCACAGCCTAATCATTCTTTGCAAGCAAGGGGAAGAAAGTAAAGCAATATCTTAAAAGATCAAATAGTGACTCAAAATTAATTAACCCAGCATTATATAAATCAGGTAGCTTCAATAAAAATACTCATTCAGTGTTCAGTTCTTATGGGCAAAATTAAAAATAAAAAATGCCTTAATTAGTGCCTTTTCATTCAATCCAGCTGACCTATTTATTTTTAATTGAGCTACAGGGTCCTAAACATTCTGTGAAAACGATAATTGCAGTAGTAAACTTTTTAACATTTCCCTTTGGGTTTAATATCTTGTTTTCTGGAGAATCTCTCAGAATAGTAGTGCAAATTGGTACCTTGCTGTGCTGGGAGTTGCTGTTCTGGTTCGTCTCCGGTTGCTGACCTGCTTCATGTTGTGTAAATACCTCCTGGCTCTTCGTGCTGCATCTTTACTTTGAATATGCTAACAGTTATTTTGCAGGACAGAGTATGTGAGCGAGTTAAAAGAACTCTTTGAGTGGACAGTAGCATAATAGATGATGTCGGGAACTTTAATAATTTCTAAAATTAAAAACGTGTAATGCTGACAACTCTTTTAGTGTACTATTACTTTTATATTTATACCAATATACCTCTTTGCACTGAAGTTTTCTTGCAATCCTGTAAGTAGACATGTTGTCCTGAAATGGTTTCATTCTTAAGAGACAAATGAGAGAGGAAAAGCAGATCAGAGCAAAGAAAGGACTAAGATCTTTTCATGAACCTCATCATATCTATTGAATAATGTTATCGTGGCAAATGAAGTGAACTGGAGCTGAACGACTGGTATTGTTGTTAAACTGGTATTTCCCATTGCTATTTTACTAACCTTTTTTTCCCTGCAAATTCAGATTTTACTGAATTTTCCAAACACTAATCCCCAGAAATGATTTTCAGCATTACAGCCTGAAGAATAGCTCCCTCAAAATAGGCTCTTCTCAAGCTTTCACATAAAGAATTAAAGCTAATCTGAATGCCCAACGCTGAGGCCTCGAGTATTAGCATCATTTTGGCAGCTCTTAGGTGAGCTTGTGAAAGCAGCTTTGTTACAGACTGCCTGAGAAAAATATTAAAAGCCCAGATAAGATTTATGCAGTCCCCACAGTGGTTTTTAACGAAGATAAGTTGGGTGTCTGAGCCTCGCGTCGATTCTGATTCTGGGGAAGGTAAGAACATCCTGAGCCTACCCGACTCCTCCAGTGCTTAAGCATGTGCTTAGTTGCCAGCACACAAAGAGTCAATCTGTATTATTCACTCGATTTAAAGGCTCAGCATCTTATAGAATTGAACCCATAGATCTAGTTCCTTCTGCGACAGATATTTATGGCTGGGTCATAAATGTGATTCCATCTGGCTGACAACATTTGTAGGCTTCCTGAAATGCCTGTTCACTCATACACATGACAAACAACTTCTGCAGGTAGAATGACCTGTAACAGGAAAAATAAAACCAGCAAACAAACATGAGTTGGATTTGGGATTCCATCTGCTTATTTTCTGCCTCCCTTTCTGACTAGGATGGGTTATATCAGCTGATACAGCGAGAAGAAATGTTATAACAGGGCGAAGTTTGGAAATCTTCAGCCTCATGTTAGACGTAAATTTGTACCTTGAGCAGCTACATATCCATTACCAGTCCCAAATGTTTGAAAATCACAAACCAGGAGCTTTCAAAATAATGAGAGAGAAATTGCTTACAAAACACATAAGTAATTGTCTTCTGCTTCATCAGTGTTAAACACACACTGTCATCATATTTTCACGTTTTAGCCACTGTCTTAAAATATTTTTTAAGTGAACTAAACATATTCTCATACATTCCAACAGCAATGGCTTGAGGATCACTTTCAAATGATACAAATCACAAAAGTTGGCATTATCAAAGATGAGGGTTGACTTTCCTGAATACACAGAGGAACCCAATGTCCCTGTCACATTTTGAGGCAGATGTACACACATATATTTTGTAGACCAAGCATCCAGAAGGAGAACTAGAAGTACATATTACCTAATTTTTGGTAAAAGCAGTGGAAACATAGTGAATATAAGTCCCCTGGAGACTTAGGATGGAGCTGCTGTTGTCCTGAAATTGTTGTGCACAATCACTAGGAAGGAGACAGTGTGCTGATGACAGTCACTGGTCTCTGAAAAATGACGTGGTCCCCTACAGAAGATGAGAACTGTTAAATTGTCTCATGTGCATGTGCAGAACAAGTCCTGCCCTTCTGCTGAGCGTCTTTTCCCCCTCTTATACCATCCCACAAAGCTGCTTGTTGCCTGTGAAACAGAAACAGACTGTCAAGCTCTGAAGTCACCACTCCTTGCCAGTTTTTCTTTATGCAAAGAATCATTAAGGAGTTATTCCAAAGGCTGTAGTGGAGACCATTTTCCTGTAGCTGAAGGAGATAAGGACTACTGGAGTGCTCCAAGCTCCACCAGTCTTTAGTTCATAAATGATATACAGTGAAAGGGTTAGGTGCTTCTAGAACAGCAGCATCCCAGTATACTTGGGGATGGAAACAAAGGACTACAAACAAGAAACACCTTGAAGAGACAAAGCTCAAGATCTCAATTCTGAGCTCTCAGCGAACCCTGCATACTAGAAGATGATCCAATGCTGAAGAAGGTTAAAGCTCAGCACTTCCTCGTTTGCCCTTGGCTTGTGGAGAGAATTCAGTTCAGGTTCATGTGGTGTTCCTGGCATTGTCTGTGAGTCCTTAACAGGGACAACTGGGAAATTCAAAATGAAATTCAGCTGCAATCAGAACTCAGGACCTATGTTTCAGCCTGACTTGAGAGAAGGCTGTTTAATTCCCAGACTTGCCATGCCAAGTGAATTTGCAATAAAAAACTTCATTGTTTAATGATTTTAGAGATGGATGTGGACATAAATGCTGCTCTAATTGTTTTAAATTTCCAGAACTACATCTGAGTTTCAAAAGCAACCCAAGATCTCTGAAAGTCTTGTACTCACCACCATGAATCTGAAAATGACTCCAAACTTAATAGCAAGGACCTGTCTCAGACTGAATGGCCAGACTTTGCTCTTAAAACCTCTCTACTGCTTGTAATGCTTTATAAGCAGGGGATTAAGTGATCTCATACTAGATAAAAGCTTATTGAGGAACTGCGATGGAGACAGCTCACATTTTGTGCAGTGTGATCCTACAGACCTTATCTGGGGTAAGACCTTCAAAGTGGATGGAGTTAATCCAGCTCTTCATCACTGTAGCACAGATCAGCCTGTCTGTCGGTTCATCGTGCAACACACTAAAACCTGAGGTTCTTCCGGCACCAGTTGCTTCTAGATTAAAGTCCTTGTAAATTGTTCTACAAAGGTAATATGAATGAATTTAGATATGGATTCAATTTTCTAATGCTCCCAAGCTGTGAATGTCCACTGTAGTATGTTGGTTGAACTTCCCATAGTCTGACTGAAAATCCCTGTTTAACTGATTTAATTTTTTCCCACCGTTTACAAATGGAAAAGAACAGATCATTGCATCTTCCTTAAAGAAATCAATATGATGAGTTAAATCTGCATGTTTGGCATGATTTCTGTGAAGCTCTGAAACTCCCTCACTAATTCTTTCTCATGGTATAGATGTCTCTTACCAAAGTAGCTGAATATATTTTCAGCATTGAGGTATTTTCCTTCCTAACACCCCTGGGAAGTAAGGACTGAAGAAACCAAGTGGGTCACACAGATTTGTGCTTTTGCTTTTCCAAAAGTATCTTAAGTCCATGGGAAGCAGATGCTGTGCCCAAGTGCTTTTGAAAAATCTCTCCTTGCATGGCTTGCTCGGTGACACTTTGGGGGTTTGTGGGAGAGCTGAGAAGGGGGGGCCTGATCCTGTAGGGCCCCCACCCTCGGGTACAGACCTTCCAGACCTATGAGACTCTGCCATAAGTTCTATTCGTCTTGCAAGACTACTTTAAAAAACATGGGAAGACTTTTCCTTCCTGAGGACATGCTTCTAATTTAAATAAAAGGAATAAATCATCCAAGAATGAAATGCCGTTAGTGCCTTGTGAAAGCTTAGGAGAGTCTCGCCTGTCTCTGTTATTTCTCCTGTGTAATTGCTCTATTTCTGGAGTTTCTGTAAATTTCTGTCATTCTCTGATGAGGGATTTCTTACAAAGCTTCAGTCTTAGCAGTGGGTTGTTTATGATGCTCTAAAGGTATTTTGTTGTGGACAGCTTGTTCTTAAATGATAATGTAAATAAATTGAAACCTCCGGTTGCAAAGGCTCCACGCTGGAGGGTTGCTATAACAGGTCATAAAAACCTAATTTCCAAAGCTCTCCTGAATGCGTAAATAAACAAGAGGGCAGTTCAGCCAACAGTTCTGAGAAGTTTGTCCCCTTTCCAGAACGTGCAATTATTAACAAGAGAAAGATGATTTGACCCTGGGACTCGGAGGGTAGCTTCAGGCAGATGCTGGCCCCCCCAGCTTGGCTCTGCAAGGCAGAACACCCCTCTCTCCCTCCGAGCTTAATTACAGGCTGTGGCCACACTCGTTATCCAGGGAATTCTAAGAAATAGATTTTGAAGGGTTGTGCTATACTTTCAGTGTGTTAATAAAGAGCTAATCACCTGTTTAGGATTAGTGATTAAAGAAAGTGTATTAAACTAAAGAAAGCTCTTTTATTCTAGAATAGCTGTCTCTGTGTGGTTATTAAGGAATATCTATTTCTCTTTAAGTTTGTGGCTGACTTTACCCTTGAATTAACTTTCAAGTGTAGATAAGCCCCTAGATTAGGGTGTTTTCTGTCTGGAAGGTGAGAAGGGAAGAGAATGAGTTATATAGATAGGGATGAGGAACTGCCACAAATATAGACTTCCCATAATGTTAAAGAGGAGGGAGACTGGAGCCTGGCCAAAGGAGTGGGAATACTGGGACAGCTCAGCATCTAGAAACTCCCCATTACAGTAGGTACAACAGCTTCCACCATGGTTTGAAACTGTTTTTGTTTCTCGTGTCACTCTGAAGCTTCAAGGAGCTGCAGATTTACAGCAGCATGATGCATGAGTATCTGTTATTACATTAGATAGAGAACTGTACCAATATACAGTCTGTTATGTCCAGGCACAGCAAAGGATTAACGAGTGGCCAGGCAATCTGTCATTTTGATGAATATCAAAACTGTGTGTGCACAACTAAAGCGGACCCCAAAGGCTGGTGGGAAATGGCTGGTGTCTCCCATAACCCATTACTGGACTTTCTCGCCCCACTCCAAAACAAGAAATGAATTGCATTTCATTTCTAGCAATCACACATCATTACACATCAAACAACGTGCCAGATCTTTAATAACATAATTACAGGGTATGCAAAATATCAATCACTGTCTAACTCAATTTGATTACACACCTACTGCTTTAAGTGATAGGGCCCAGCCATGGGTGCCCACCTGGAGGCTGTAAACTGAAAGTCAAGCTTAATTTGATTGCTGTTCAAAATGAAAGCAAATCACAGCAGATATTGGGATTTAGTGTTTTTAGCACTAGAATTTGACATAAAGCAGAGCCTAGATAGGAATTCAGTGGGTATCTGGCTGTGGATGTGAGTGCAGGCAGAGCAGGAATAGGCAGAATATAAGATTTAGGGTTGGCTGCAGAGCACAATGTGACCCAGATGACCCCATGAAATCAGCTGATCCCCACTGCTTTTATACAAAGGTGACGGTGTGGGGAGGGTTTCCTGCTTGGGGGGAACCAGGAGTTGAAGGTCTGTGCAGCTCAGTGGTACAGCAAGGCTTCAGGATGGATCTGCTCTGATAATAAATGGATGGGGGGAACTCCTCCCTGATTATCCTTTATTCTGATTAGCCTCTTTTTTTTTTTTCTTTTTTTTTTCCCCTTTCACCCCAGCAGTGTTGGAACAGCTCTGAGCAGTTCTGGTGTTGGCAGCAAAGATGCTGAAGCTCGTTCTTACCAGGGGCAAATATTTCTGGGGCATCAGCAGCTTCTGCAGATCTCGCAGCAAAGGGTGAGATGAGGCTACATGGGACATGGCATGAGTGTAACTGTGGTGATGATCTGAGAGTATGAAGGCTGATGGATTTAGCTTAGGGTCCTAGCTAATGAGGCAGGGGTGGGAAAATGATGTTAAATTTGCTAGCATAATTCGTTAGTCCTAGAGGGCAGAAAGCTTTTCTACACTGACTTCAGGTCTTTGAAATCTCCATGTGAAGGGTCCCAAGAATAAAAAGCCTGCTGTAAATATGCCTCTCTTTGATGTTGTGATGAAAGTAAAGCTCTCTGAGGAAAAATACTGGTTTGGTGCCCTGGTAAACATTCTGGTTTGGTCTTGGGGAGTAAACAAATACACAAGTTGCAAAGTGTGAAACTGTCATTGGCAAAAAAAAAAGTAATGCATCTCCGAGTGGGCCGTAATCATCTCAGAGGTAACTCCGTGTTAAAAGCTTGTGTCAGGATAAGCCTGGCCTATTATTCTTTCCCTTCTTTGCTTTAATATTTACAGGTCAACAGGTGCCACTTAAGATGTGCCTCTCTCGGGTTCCTGTTTGCTTTTTTGCCTGTGAACAGTATAGCCCAGCCAGCCAGAAACCACTGGGTAAATAGACAGAAAAGCAGAGCCACTTGTGAGGTTATAAATTGAAGAGTTTACTTGATTTCCATTTGTGCAGGCAACTGCTCCAAGTACAGATCATGTCTAATAATAATAATACGGCTTCTGAAGCGTCTCTTTGGTTAATTCTGCTGCTTTTGGGCTGCTGCTGGCTCTGGCTGTTGTGTTCTGCGCCGACCTGGAGTCAAACACGCTGTAGCAATATTTGCAAGTGCATGTTTTAATATTACCTGCAATTTAAATTTTATGAGGCAGTTATGTGTTAGTTAAAGGGCCCTTTGTAAATGACTGAAAAGATCAGGTGAATTTTAAAACATTGGACATTTAAACCCTCATTGCTGTTTTAATTAAACTGAATTTTAATATCTGAATGACATCTTTGTTAACACATTAAAGATGTTTAGTGCTATTAATTGATATGTAACTGGGTAGCAGTGAATTTATTATGTGGCTTAAAATACTGACTGGTGTGTTAAAGCTATTTCTGCGTTGCAGTTTTATCAAATGCCAACTATAATTTGCTATACAGAGTGCTGGAGGCCTTAATATTGATTAAGTTACCTACCAGTGTGAGCTCAATATCTGTCAGTGAACATTTATTATAAAATGGGTATGAAATACCTTGTTTGGGAGCATCAGTAATGTGAAGGCTCTGAGCTGAGATCTGGGAGACGAGTAAGATGAGGAGGAGGAGGATGGTATTGGAGACTCAAACAACCATTTGTGCAAAGACAGAGATGCTGGCTCATCAAGTGGCTGTTCAAACATTGATTTGGCTGATATATGAAATAGTATTACTGATGAAGCTTAGAAAAAAGCACTGCAAGAAGAAAGGGTTGCTATTAACCTAGTTCTGATTTTTGAAATTTTTTTTTATTAATTTCTGACCTCCATATATAGCCTCACAAGCAGTTGTCTCTGCCTGGCTGCTAAGGCTGGGACAGGAGGTAAGAGGGTTAGTGGAAGTGATCAGGGTCAGATGGGCATCTCGGCTGTGGGCCATTCTGTAAAATTAAAGGAATTTGCCTTCTGCTCTCTCTGCTTTTGCCTGTCTTGCTTGTTTAAACACAAGCTTTTCAAGGAAAGGTATATAAAATTCTTGACAGAGCCTTATGGCAGTTCAATGTTATGTGAAGATCAAACATTCTCAAGCTTTTTCCTATTTCCTGTGCTGTCTTAAGAGCTGGAGTTTGCATTTCTTCCAGCAAATGATTTATTTCTCAGGCCTCTACTATGGAAATGCACTTAGGGGGGTCTAAGCAGCATGTTTACAGTGAAAAAATCTAGTTAGAGTGTGGGAAAAATGTGTGAACATTTCCAGAAAGTGTGCTGGGTTACTTGTATCCCATTAATGTATGGATGCTGCGACAGAGACAAGGGCTCATTCTGGTAATCTGTATTCAGAGGCATATCAAGAACCAGATTGCACTTCAAAGAACATACAGTGAAGGCAATGAGTGGTAAAAAGGAAGTTTTATTTACTCTTTTTTCTTTTTCTTTTTTTTTTTCCACCTGGAGTGGTGGAAATAAAATGGTTTGTTAGAATCACACAGGGAATCTGGGAAAGGCTGAGGAAACAAACTTTTTCTTTTTTAAAAGCGTTTATCAAAGACAGTGAAATCACCTTCTCCCCACTTCTTGAAATCTGGTTTTATTTTCAGCTTTGTATGGACTTCAAAGGCAAAGACATCACTTGGATGGAGAACAACATGACGTTAACAATGGCTCTCCTGGGAGAACACTGCCTTTCGGCCACCTTCCTTCTGTCCCGCTGTAAATATGTTGGGTTTTTATAATGTCTTGCAAGCAACCTTTGCAGAAAAGAGCTACAATGCCTTGCCGGGGACAATTAGCCCTTGTGGATACACAGGCTAAAATGTTCTGCTTTGGGTGAAAGTTTGTCACAGCTGTAGTCCTGGTGGAGTTGGAGGAGAAGCTGAGTAACCTTGGGGTTTCTGTTGAGTTTTTGGGGAGAATTTTGATAGGATTCATAACTCCACACAGCAGAAATGTTCCCTCTCTTCGCCTCTACACTTGTTTAGGCCTTGTGCAATTTATGGACCATATCGTTGTTCTCCTTTCGAGACACCACAGCCATCAGAAAGGAATGTGAGGAGCTGTTAAAGTTTCACTAAGTCATCAAACCGTTCCCTTAGTGTGGGGCACCTCTGCTGATCTAATGATATTCATGAAAGAACCAAAGCACAAAGGGAATCTAATAAATATCTGAACTTCAGAAGGCACTATATCACCACAGGTCATTTTTCTAAATTATTTAAGCACAGTGTTTGCTATGCGCTACTACCATTTCTCAGGTGGGGATTTATTACCTTTTAATTCACTTAAATATCTGAAATTTATTTGATTTGGGAGGAGAAAGCAGACAGGAAGGTAAGAAAAATGGCTTTGCCCCCTTTATGGAAAATTTAAGTGATGCTACTGGTATTCACTTTCAACCAAAGGACCTGAGTAAGATGTGTGTAGATATTTATTGTGAGTGTCTTTTACACTTCTTTAGCATAAAAAAGACTCCTATGCGAAGATATTCCATAGTGCAATAGGAATTGGAATAATACTTATGCATTTTGCCTCACAGTAAAAATATTCTGAAGTTAAATATGTGTTAATACAGTCCTGTAAGACACATCAATAAAAACAAGTTTAAAGTACAAAGTATGGATGAAAGCGTATTTTTTGAAGTAAACAAAATCAATCTTAGATACAAATTGTAAATCTAGGTGTGGCCTGAACCAGAAAACTTCACTTGTGTATCTTTATGAAAGGAAATAAATTATATTTTCAATTCTGTGTTCAGAGATATAAATTTTGTTTGTGGTTTGGTTTTGATTTATCACTTCATGTCTCTTTAAAAATGTTAATTTCAAGAGGCAATGCTATGTTATATCTAAAACTTGAGGACTCATTTTTGCACCAAATCCCAATCCCTTCCAAGATGCAATGGGTTGTCTGATGATAATGTAGAATGAAGTCAGTCTTAAAAGCTGGTGTTCTCAAACATGTGAAGGATTTAGGAGCCAGCTCCCACCGAGTTTCATGGCTGCCACATTGCAGGCAGACTTGCAAAGTCTTTAAAAAAAACTAATAAAATTTTCTGAATTAGCAGAAATGTTTAACTTGGGGTGAATTAATTAAACCCCTTTTTTAACTCTCATCCAGATTCATAGTAGCTGTATGTCAATTTACTGTATTCCATTTATGAAGGATATTAAACTGCACTGAACAAATAGTCTTCATGGGGATTTAATACAGTTTAATAAATCCATTTTAGGACTTGATGCAGATTAGTTGTATTGTGTTCTTTTGTAAAGATAAAGATTTTTAAGCATGGAGGAGGAATTTTCAGAAAATTAGTTTCAAGGTAAAAAAAAAAATACTTTTTTTTGTGTATGTTAAAGGGGTAGTTTACAACCCTTTTCGACCCTAGGAAACAATACATTATGCAAAATTTAAACAGTTAATCTGTTCCATTATTTGTCAAGCAGTATGGTAAGGCTGAAATATATTCTGCAGAGGATAACTTATTCAACAGAGCTTAATCCTCCCCATCTATCACCAAATGACTTTATACTTGCATAAATTTTTCCATTATTTGACCAGCTTTTACGGTGCTGGAAATGTAATGCTTGGGCTGTTAAGCCTCTTTTCCTCTGTGCTGCTAGAAACTAGCTTTACTGCTTATAATATTTTGTGCCAAGGGAGGTTTTTCCCAACGATTTAGCCACTGTTTGCTTCAAAGCACCATGGGCCCGCCTCATTGATTTGTTGCAAAATTTTTTGGGGGGGGGAGTGCAATAGCATTTGCTGACATTGAAAGTAGCTTTGCAGAGCTGGGGTGTTTGCTTAGGAGCGGGAATTAGGGAAGATGCTTTCCAGATGAAGTTCAAGGGAATGTGAATTAATCCACAGTTAATAAATTACAACAATAGCAGCAGCCTATTTGTAACTGAAATGAGAAGACAGAAGAGCTGTCACCTTGCTGTTGTTCCCCAACCCCATCAGCTGGGAGCACTTTGCCAGATGATTTGCATCCCTTCTCCATCCAGGAAATCCACTGCATGGAACTAATAGGTGCTTCCTGAGCTGAAAGTAAGTAGGGAGAGGAGGTAGATGTTCATCACTTCACGGTGTCGTTCTGTGACTCTGCCCAACATCTATAATGTAATTCACTGGAAGGATAAAAGGACACTTAAAAATTTAGAGACACACATTCTTGGTTTTTCCTCTCCACTTCTCTCTTTCATTAAGCTTAGGTAATTGCTCAGGTGAGATGTGTCTCCTTCCCTAGAGAATTCGGGAGTAAAAATGATGCTATCTATCTGTAGAGGTCCGCTTTGAAATATTTAGCCTGTTAAGCTATTTCCAGCTACTGGTAATACGGATCTTTGCTCTCTGAACCAAGCACGTTTGAGAGCAACCTAGTAAAGCTTCCATGCAAGAGGATTGCTGCCATCTCTTATTGTATCTCCTTTTGATAAAGCTGCTGTGCAGAGCAGGCAGGCTTCAGATAAAGACAGTTTTCTCATTCACTGGGGAGTTACTCATCTGAGTTTAATGGAGTTGCATCAGACTACAAAGGAGAATTGGGCCCACTCAACTCTTCCCTGGATAATTTCTGTTCAAGCTTTCCTACTGACTTCACCGGGTGTTAAGACTTTTTTGGTAGTGCACTTGATTTTGAATTGTTTTGAGGTTAATAACATGAACCCTCAAGAAAAGGGCCTGGACTTGAACATAAGTTTCCCTGTCGAGGACACCTGGCCACTGTCTCATCTTCTGTCTTGATAGCTAAATTTCCAAAGGCACTTGGCAGAATCAGACATCTTTTCCCCAGAGCTGATGGCATCTGGCTACTCTATTTGTCTGTCCCTTGCAGAGCAGTGACATTTTCAGCAAGCAATTTCTTTGTGTTTATTTCTAAAAACCACAGTCGTGTGCCATGCAAAATCGTTCCTCTACAGGGAGGAGCATTTTCTGTCCTAAAAACATTGGTGTGGGAATCAGCCTGGAATGTTCTACATGCGGTTTTGTCTCTGATGGTCTGTGTGTGCACAGTGAGGTGGGCAGGGGGCTCCTGGACTTACAACGGCAGCAGAAGCTCCATTTCTCCCTCTCACTTCTGCAAGGGGCAGCTCTCAGAAGTACTCTGTTCTGGCACGAACAGAACAAGTTTAAAAATTACCTTAGGACCTAAAATAGAAGCTTGATACTTCAGTGCTGAGCATACTTTTCTTGTGCTTCTTCAAGGACGGGGGCATTGATGGTAGGGACTTCTGAGAGGGCAAAAGTGATGTGAGGGTCCACAAAGGCTGAAATAACTTCTCAAATTTACTGAAGTGAAGTCAGCTTAGGTACTACTTCTGTTGTGTTTAAATTAAAGGGCTTTTAATTTAGTGTCTAACACACAATGCTGAAATGCATTTAATAGGAAGCAGTGACAATTTCAAAGCTGTGGTTTAAGATCCCAATTAATGGATGAATTTATGCTGCCAAATCCCTCCTCCAGGAGAGCATTACAGACAGTGTGTTGTGTTTCCAGAAAGCAAAGAGCATTGCAGACCTCTTTTTTTTTTTTTTTTTTTTCCCCCAGAAAAGCGGTGTTTGTTTGACTAAGCTGAGATGATTCTGAACTCTGAATAAATGCGATGGATTTTGCAGGGGCACACAATATCCTTTGCCCTTGTGGAGAAAGCTTCCATGAATTATATACCTGCTGCTTCTATTTTTTAAATTGCTAGGATTAAAGGCTAAGAGTGATTCCTTTGGTTTCTTATCTGGATGTTTTCTATTTGAGTTCACTTCTAATCGGAGTCTATTCTACCCAGCCCTCCTGCAAATGCCTAGGACAAATCACATGGCTGATTCTCTAACGGCAGCTCTGATATTATTGCGAGGCAGTTTGTCAAGAAAACATCAATGGAAAAACAAAGGTAACAGGCAGTAGGAGCAAAGCAACCATTAGTACATATGATGGTAGAGGGAGCCATTTGGTGTTGACTTGATAAATACCATCACTACAAGGGCATGATAAAATACCTAAAAAATGAGATGTGTAAGACCCTGCCTAATCTCCAGTTTCATATAATTGTACCATGACAAATGGAGGCATTAGACCTGATAAGGTTTTAATAAAAATGCAAATACAGAAATCCTGTGCTAGAAATGCACAGGCGCTAGGTATGAGCTAGAAGTAAGTTCTTAAAAGTAAAATAATCTACTTGTTCTGGCCATGATGGTGATGAACATGAATACACTCTTTTGTGGGCCTTTTTATTTTAAATATTGAGGAAATATGGTCATGGGAGAATTGCAGTTGTACTCTGAAGGCTGCTACAGTCCAGAGAGGGACCAAGTGAAATAAGCTGCTCTGCTATAGAGCTTGCTGTGCATACACATTGCTGACCTGGAAAAGTGTACAGCCCACGTATTTAATATGTAATAAAGCACGGGAGAGAAAAGAGTAGGTACAGGGAAATGAAAAAATGAAAGGACTTTCCAAAGTAACAGCAGGACAGCGACTGAACTGAGGTTTCTTGGCTCATAGCCTGGTGTCTTATCTTGTAGTCAACCATTTCCAATGACTTTTCAACCCCAGTAATGATTCACGAGGTATCAGAGTCTACCTGGGGCTTGACCGTAGGATAGAAGCTGAATGTCAGCCAATTGCTCACTGGGGAAATAAAAATTCTCCTTTGCACAGGTGCTACCCAAATTGTCATAAAGTAAAACTGTGTCACTCAACAGAGGGCTAAACCCCTGGTTCCTGTTGGTGGTGGAGGTAACAAGCCTGGAGATCCCCAGAGGTACCGTGAACAAATAGTGCTGTGAGGTGCAAAAGCTGAGGATGCTTTTGCTTTGCCCTCCATCAGGAAAAAGCTGGACCAGGGTTTTGTGGTTCGTTTCCTTGCGTATGGTGGATATCATGTTTCTTCAGAACTAAGCAGAGTTTTAAACTACCTGTGCCAGAAACCTATTGGAAAAGAAGCTTATGAAAAAGGAAGTTTGACTGATTTGGAATTGGGTGGGGTGAGATCCATTAGCGTGGGGAACTCGGGAATAAGACAGTCTGTACTGTAAGAAAACAAAGGTGCAGCTGGACTGTCTAAATGCCTGTTGCTGCCGAGCTGGGTTATCCAGCTAATCAAGGTTTCAATTAGTACCTTGTTCAATTAGTCAACTGTCCGAAGCTTGACTGTCCATCCTTCCTTGCTGCTCAGAGTGTGACAGTTTTCTGTGCTGTCACAGAAATCAGTCTCTGCACAACACTCCTGGAATTATTTGCTTGTTTTTAGAAATGACAGTATATAGAGATGGCTTATATTAGGTGCTGGTATATGTATATACTTATTTTTGTGTGTGTGTATGTACACACACCTCCTGATGCTTTTTGTCTGGCCCCGATGCTGAGCTGTGACAGCGATAGCTCACTGCTGTGTTTTGTATCACTACTGATTTTTTGATTTTTCCTTTTGGTTCATGTTGTCAATGTGACTGATAGCTTTGACTGCACCAAATAAGCTTTGTATTCCTAGTGGCCAGGTCAGCTCTGATGTTCCTGAAGCTGTTTGGTTTGAGTGATATACCTTGTTAACAAGTTACAGAGGATGGGTGAATCTACGTACAGAAGAATTTAATGAGCGAGTTGAAGTCATTCCGCAAAGCTGTCAATGGATTAGTGCTTGTGTGACCCCAGATGAGAATTTGGCAGGCAGAGAAGCCATTTATTTTGATCAGATGAAGACAACATTTCTGCAGAGGTGTGAATTTCTGCGCAGGTAATTAATAGATGATCCCTATCCCAAATAACTTAGTCCTGTTATTGATGAGGGTGCGGCATCCCATTTCCAGGGGTCACAATGCAAGATCCAAGGCCTCTATTAATAGGAAAAATAAACAGCTACTGCTATTGTTTGTATCTACTTGCCAAGTGTTAGGAAACAGAGTTGGGGAAGAGCCTGCTAAGCTGATCTGAAGTTGTAAATGATCAAGGCGAGTGGTGTAATCAAGGGTCTGGAAGACAGTATGCATATTAAACAAAATTAAAACACTTAGAAAGCCAAAGCATCTACATCAATAAATCATTAAACACTAAGATTATTTTGTAGGTGCAAAAACCCATTTTGGAATTCCCCGTGGAGTTCATTTTATTATTCTGTTTTGTGCGATTAAAATGAATCCTTTTGCTTCACAATAGATCCCAAAATAGTGCACTTCAAAAGGCTGATAATTAGCATAGACCATATGGAGGAAGGGAAGGCTTCTTTTAATAAGAGGCTGACGCCAATTTTAAAGTAGCAGGATTTTCACCTGAAGCAGAGAAATGCTGAAGAAATTGAGTTAATTTGATGATGCAAGCCTTTCCTTAACTGGGAGTGATCTATGTGGCATCTTGTTGCTTGAGATGGATTTCTAATTGAGTATGCAGTACTCAAAAGCATCTTTCATGACACCAGTCTTTTTCTTCTTATTTGTACTTGCATCAAGAGTTGAGTCAGGTGAAGATACAGAATGAAGCTTGCTTTCTAATGGCCCCAGGGTTATGTATTTCCATATTCTGTTTAGTTATTGAAAAAGATATGATTTGTTAGATTTTTATCGGCCTTTTTGATTATTAAATGTCTTCCATCTCCTCTCTCACCTTCCCCTGCTTAAGGTTATTCCAATGTTATCAACCCCAGGAATTAAAAAATGAAGCAGTTGGTTTAAGTCATGTGACTGTTTAGTCAAGTAACATTTTAAAAAATTCTTTTGCTTTCGATGTTTAAGGCTTTAAGGTCCACAATGGCTAATCTTCCCCTACACACAAGAGAAACAAACATCTGATTTTTAAACAAACTTTACATTTTTGTTCTCTTTTACAATAGCTTCATGAGCTGGGATTTAAAAGGAAAAAAAATAAATTGTTTATTAAGAAAGTCATCACAAAAATAAATTAATTATCCATTTTGCCTCCAGGATACAGCTTCTAATGTACCTAAAACCAAACTATCCTGCTAAAAATCCCAACCTCTGTGTGATATGATACCCCTTCAAGCACTCGTGACCATGCTCCATGCTTTGCATTATGTGCATTTAACACAACACAGGGCCTCACTCCAAAGAAAAGAAGGTGAATATAACTTTTTAAGAGGTGATTGATTTTGGGTGCCCAGCCTGAGATTATTGAAAGGGACCATCTTTTCTGAAAAATGGCATATGGCTTGTGCTTTAGGAAAATCAAGCTCTCTTGCAGCATCTCAAGGTAGGCACCCAGAACTACTGCACCTTTTTTAAAAAACCTGTCTGACGTTTATTATATGATAACAATCAATCTTTATTGACTTAGGGCTTGAAATGAAAACTGCTGCTAATATAACAGACTTTGGAGAGAGCGAATGAGCAGGCCTTTTTTTGCAAGTAAAGGAGTTGGAGCTATCAAACTTTAATATCTGCAATCTTGCTTTGAGACTATTTTAATAAATTTTGGAAATGAATGTTATATTATTGAGAGGTGAAAGGGGGAAGTAAAGGAGGAGCAAAACCACAGTGCTGTCCCCTGGGGGAGCACAGGAATGATTGTGTCCTGTAATTGCCCCTGTACAATGCAAAGATACAATTATCTGGAAAAGTGCTTGCACGTGCACACACAGGCATGATTGCCATCTGTCTGTGTGTCCTTCTAAACTCAATATCTTTCTTTTTCTAATTCCATGCCTATGGTCTTAGAAGGCCTCCAACTACACTGAAACTTCCTAAAAAAGGCTCTTTTGCTGCCCTGATATTATCTTTGTATAAAATATTTCCTCTGCCTTATAGAGGGGGTGCAGAAAGACAGAGCAAGTCGAGGCACAGACGGTGAATAATGTGACTGATTGTAACAGTCGGATCAGTCCATTTAATTTGCAAGTTCTAATTAAGGCACGAAGGACAGGATGGAGCCACAATACAATTTTGTTTATGTTCCTACCACTGTGATTTTCTGTCAGGAAGAGAAATAAGCTTTCTGAGCCTGAGTCTTCTATGAACTTTTGTAATTTGCCTACTGAGTCTTGGAGTTTTCTTAATAAATACATACTCAGTATCCAGCATCTCTGGGATCTAGATATTCAATTCAGTTCTGAGGTCAAGGTGGTGGAAAATTCAGCCTCCAGCCTGAGCAATACCATAGCTTGCTCACATCCCAATCACACCAGGAAATATTAACACATTCTTTAATTTTCCCCATTGTTTTCATTTACATATGCTAACTTGATGTGTACTTTTGCAGTTTTCATATTTTGGCCTGAAAATATGGACAGTTAACTGTGGAGTTTGGTTTTGTTTTTCATACACTAACAACCAAGATTTTACTCCTGATGTTGACAGAAGAGATTGAGTTATTTTCCTTCTGAATGAATTTTGTTGACAGGATGGATTTAGGCTGTTGACAAAACACATTCTGTTAGCATGGTGGCCTAAAGCTTTGATGAAATATGTTTTATTGGCAGGATGGATTGAGATTGTGGTGACAAAATGCAAACAGCCTAATCCATTCCGTTGATAAAACACATTTATCTAACTATCAAATCCATCCAGTTGACAAACCCATTTTGGTTTGAAACTGAAAAGCATCTTTTTGAGGGGAAGAAATAAATTCCCACAGGGCTGTGGGAAGCAGCTCAGCTTATTGAGAAGCTGTGCTAGGGCTTCTCTCGTGTGCTGTGGAAAATAGAGATGTGGACCTCTATCTGGATGTGGCACTAAAAATGGCAGTGAACACAACTTTAAATGGAAATATCTCCCTTTTCCACAGCACGACGCAGCCCTGCTCTGAGTTGACACACTTCACGGACGCTTTGCTGGTTCTCTATATCTTACAGTATCCTAAAGGATTTTCAAGGGAGATCTACAAGCTGTGTTCGAAGTTGACCCTGAAAATCGAAATTAATCTTTTAATAGCAAAAATCATAGTGTCTATAGCTGTGTTGGGGTTTGGTACCTACAGCCTTTCTGCCAGTTGAACCAGCTGGGTTCCGCCAGCGATACCTGTCAGTTGTTGGTCCCCTTCCCTCTGCCCAAAGGCAGTAATGACTTAGTTCTCTTCCTTTGTTAACATTTCTGTCTATCTGCGAGGACTAATTCTTCCTTTCTCTTAGGGTTGTCCCATTGTTTAATCCAATTTTGTTCCGAGTTTGTCCATTCTCTGCTTCAATCTCAATTTCTATTTCCTGAAGGACCTCTGCTCTGAGTTTAGCCAGATCCGTTAAAGGCTGACAAGGCAGCAAAACAAATGACAGCAAAATTCAGAGCTGTCTCTTCAGGCTTTCATGTTTCAGATGTTTTCCTTCAACTGCGTGGTCTCAAAAGCAGGTATTCCCCTCCCCTACGTACGTACAATCTGTTTCTGATGCATAGGAAGGGAATATCATGTCTTTCCTTGATGTGATATCAGACATAGCATTTTGACCATATTGACATTTAAAGCAATCAGAAATGTACTTTTCCACTCCATCAATGGAATCACGTTCTGCGTGTGTCAGAGGATGTAAGAATCAATATATTAATATCACAAAGCAAACACTTTGACATTTGAAGTTGTTTAGTTTACAGTTTCTATTTAAAAAATATTAGATTTGATCAGGCATATGAGAGATCCAGAAATTATCATTCCCAAACTTTGCCTCATATAAGAAAGAAAGTTTTGAAACCTGAAATTTCCATTTCTTTTTTTTTTTTTTTTTTTTTCATACATAGAGAACAATTTTTCCTTCCCTCTGTGGGGAAAAAAGAAAATAATGTCCGTGCTGGTGAGAGGGTTTTGGCCCTTAGGTTAGCTCTTGAAACATTACTGTGCGGTTCTACTGCTGGATTGTAGGGGAAAATGTGTGTTTCTTATTACCCTCCATTCAAAACAGTTATTCTTTAGCACCATATGTTTTGGGCTAATACACCAAGGCAAAGAGCATCTGTACTGCTGCCAAGTTAAAAGCATTTTACATCAGTTGTGCTCAAATGTAAATGGCTTCACAAATCCTCGGTGAAGAAACACCGAGGTGAGCACGTCTGGAGTGGTGAGGCAGTTTTCCTCATTAAATGTTTTACTCTCCGTCCCTGAGATTGCCTGTTTGACACCCAGATCGAGCGAGGCGTGGAGTCCTGGGGAAGATCTGCTTTAATGAAGCTTAACTGTACAGCAAAAACAGGCTAATGGTGTGGCTGGATAGATGCTGGGGAAGGTTTTTTCTGCAAGAATATTGCTCCAAATCCTCCCACTAGGGCAACTGCCTGACTGTCGGGGTGACTTTTGACTTTGAGGGGTGTTTCCTTGTATTTAGAAGCCCAAAATACAGCAGTGGCAGCTCTCATAGGCGCCTGTGTTAACTGTGGAGGGATCCTGGCATCTCAGCATGACTAACATCTTGTAAGCAGTGATGGTGTTTTGCTTCTGTTTGTCAGAACTAACATGCTTTTTGCCTCCAAGGTTGTAGCCTCAGCGGCGCGGTATTAATCACAGAGGTGGTGGCGTGTCTGAGGTTAGGCTTGAGGAGCACAACTGGTTCACTGAAGATGTAAAAAACCAATAAAAATATCTGTACAATATTAAGGACTATATTATCTCTAATGACCTTTTTGCAATATGGGTGCACACATACGTGTAAAAGGATGAAGAGAAACAAACTAATTCTTCTAGCTGAGTCCCTGGAAAGAGTTTGCAGGCAACGGTATGGTCTAGGAGCAATCAGACCAGTAGGAAAATATTTCAGTGCCAATCTTGCTGACAGTCAGCAAGACAGAAGGAAAAGGGAAAATGAGCCATAAATTCTATCACACACTACTCCGTGCTCACATTGTGCCTAAGGGCAAGGTCTAAGTCTGTCTGTGGAGAGTTTCAAACCTCCAGTTAGTCTGGTTTCCAGCATTTTTCCCAGGAGGCGACTCCACAGTATAACATATTTCCAGCGATAGGCAGGCTGTGTTTCTCTTCGTTTCATCCCATTACTCCCAGCTGTTATATTTACTGAGTCCTGGCAACGTGTTTAGGTCCTTTGTGTCGTTCTGCTGTGTCTCCTCTTCCTTTGGTGTCAAAATGGGTTTACCTGACCTGTGTGAGATGGTGTTTGTTCTGCCATCCTAATTAATTATGCTGACACGACTGTGAAGGGGATGTCAAGCACTGTGGCATTTGCATTCAGCAGCGTTTTCTCAGGATAAAAAAGGGCAGAGCAGAGAAACAAAAGAAGGCGAAGACATAATGAGGGAGTCTGTGACCTTTCCGAGGTCTCATTCCCAGAGACTCATGCATTATTTCAGTGACTGGGCAATTAACTTGTGTCATTACCGTACACGTGTGCGAGCCCTTCCAGGGAGCTCCCATGGAACCGAAGGGAGAATGACAACTTTTTAGCAGGCTGAAGACAAAAAGCTGGGGTTGAATTTTGAACATAACACTGTTTGTCCTGGGGGCTTTTTTGTTCAGATATTAGTGTATAACCATGTGCAACAGCTCATTTCAAGGAAGTGGGAGCAACCTAATAGTTCCGTATGCAATATTTATTGTCATACGCTCTAAGAAAAATTCATTTGCATACGAGAGTCAATGGAGGCTTTAAAATAGCATGCATTGACTGTAACCATCATTGTTGAATAAGTTAAAATACCAAATGATTTATGAATGTTATTTTCCTTGATTAAAGGAGATGACTTTGGTTCCAGAGGGTGCTGCTGTTCAACAGCTTTCCTTCCTCAAACTTAGAGTTGCGGTATAAATTTTGCTGAGAGAGAGAGAGCAGACATGATTATGAAATGCTTCTAGATTTTCTTCTAGGTCTGATTCGGAAGTTTCTAAGGGGACAGCTCTGCCTGCCATCACTCCAGTCTTCCTGCCAATTCATCCCTCTGCCTTTAACCTCTGCCCAGAGCGTATCAAGGAACAATCAATAGTCCTTGGAGAAAGATCCCGGGTCTTTTGGTTCTTTCTTGATATTTCTTCTAATTTGGAAAGTCTGGCTAAATGTTGGCCCCACTGAAGGTGATGGAAAACCCCTCAACTCACTTTGATTAAGGCAGGAGTGATTTTGTGCACATCATTTTGTCCTATGTTGTGCAGTGTTTCGGGACTTGGGTATAAAAATATAGAACAAGTGCAAAGCGGAGTATTTTTAAATGAAAATGAGCCAGAGAAAATTAATCTGCGGTGAATGCAGTTTCATTTGAGCAAATTAGTATCAAAAATCATTCAGCTGAGATAGATTACTAATCTGTTGTTGTGAAATTCTGTGGTTGGAAGAAGTTAAGGGCTCTGAACATCAAAAAGTAGGTGATGATTTCAAAACCACAAACAACAGCTGTTAACATTACCCCGATAAAAATCAAAGGGAATACAAGCAGCTGATGCTGGACAGTGAATTGAAGGGCTGAGTTTTGATTTTGGATTTCCAACTGTTAGTGCTGTTGAATTTTAATTAATTTATATCTCTAATACTGCTCTTTCCTCGTTTAGATAAGAAAGAAACCTTGACTATGAGTTTTACATGGCAATTGCATTTATTCTGTGCTTACCTTTTTTAACTGGTACTGTAGTTACCACAGCAACAGTAAAATGGATTAGTTATAATATGAAAACTTTCTTTACACAAGCAAATCTGATAAAATGTCATGAACCGTCTTGAAGAAATATGTATGTTCCAATAAAAATCACTCAGTGTTTCTGGGGTTACTGTAGCAATGCATTAACAATTCTATAGTTAAGATCTTGTCAGCATCTCCCTTATAAATCTGCCATATTTAGTCCCGAAACCAGCCTGAAACATTGCATCGCCAGCTCTCAACTGGGGAATGATTGAAAAATGGCAATCCAAGCCAAATTGATTTGCTTGAATACAAAAAAGAGCAGCTCCTGCTACTTCCCCCCACCCCCAACATATATTGAGACACCTGAGGATGGGTCATAAAATGAAGGTCTGAGAGGGTATTTTTTAAATTCATGTTTCAGAAGGATCATTTGGTGAGCATTAAAGAAGACAGTTGGTAAGATAGACCACTCTGGAGCAGAACAAGGGTCTCCCTCGCCTGGCACCGCTTTGTGCATGAAACCCCTCAGTAACCATTGACTGCCATACAACTCCCATTTCAATGTCTGATGCTCTCCAGGCTTTCGGTGTGTTTATCCTTTTAATGATAAGCCGGGTAGAGCAATGATGCTGTTATTTCAGTTATACAGATGAGGTGTGGGCGAATTACCTGCAGATTTTTCTTTTTATCTCCCAATAATTGGTTCACACTGTGAATATGGGGAGTTTATATCCTTTTAAAGTCTTCTCCACCCATCGCCTTCCCAAAGGAAACAAGACACAATAGCATTTTTATAGCTAAATTGTGAGTCGGAAGGAGAGGAAGGTTGAGGTTATTGTGCCACTGATGTATTACTGCTCAGAGTATTATACTGTGCTCAGAAGTTGCTGAGTTTTTCTGCCACCTGTTCCCATGAGGTTATTCACAGCTCTGCCATAAATACAGGAAATTAATCTACATATTTCCATAAAAGACAAGAACTAGGGAATGAAATTCAATTAAAAATCCAGTTGTTGAGAGCCACAGCAGAGAAGCACAAGAGCTGCCCTGTCTGTAAGGAATCCTCATGGATCCAGCAAAGCCACCTCTGGCACATCTGGATGCCAGTTACACAGAAATAAACACGAAACTCTGTTATCCTGCATTTCCAGCCACAATTCTCAGCACCAGTCTCTTCACTTGATAGAGAGGTGTGTTGGGATTGATTTTAGTAAAGGTGCTAGTTAGCAAGAGACGGTTTTATACCAACAGTTTACCGATTAGTAGGGCTGGTGTACAATTTCATCAAAAATTAAGCTTAATGGGAGCTTTTTTTCAACTAGACCTCTGTGACAACACAATACACAAGCTGCCACTAAGGTTTTCAAAACCTTCTCAAACATCTCTTGTCTGTTAGAGTATAATTAAAAATGTGGAGCATTAAAGCAAGCACTAGGAAGAAATATACTTAGGGAAAGCCGAGAAATTCTTATTAGATAGTACATTGGGGCAGCTGGATATATTTATGTGAGAAAAAAATACTTACAGTCTTCTTAGATAATCAATTATGTGGGGATCTGAGCGTCTCTAAATTCAGGAGCCTTCCTGTTTAGGAAAGGAGGACACTGTGTAATGGATAGATGGGAACAGAGAGGCCATATCATGGGATGTAATCACACCTTTTGGAAGATGTGGAAAACTTGAAGCATCAAGCCCTTTTCTCTCTGGTGGCAGATGCCATGCCCTGTGTAATTCAGCACAGATCAGTGGTAGTGTGACAGCGGGAGCAGAGTCGTTACGGGCTGATCCGCCGACAGCCCACACAGTGATGCCCACGGACATAGACTCAAGGAGACACCCTGTCCAGTGGCAGATGGCAAAACACCGACCACAGCAATTGGAACAGCCCCACGGATCCACTCTATTTGATGAGCCTCGTAATGTGTTTTTGAAGCCTGAGCTGCGGAGAGGGGGTAATTCATCAGAATTCCTGTGCTCCTTGACAGCTACAACGAGGACTCTGTCAAGGTGGATACCAGCTTGCGGGCACACCGGTGGCATGTATTTATTCAAGGGCACATCAGTTTGGATTTTCTTGTTGCGCTACAGAATATGATTGCAGAGCTGGGAATGGGTACCTGCACGAGTTATATCAGCCTTTCTATCTAGATATAATTATATTTTTCAGTACCTGGCTAGGTTAGAACTGATTAATATCTGTCTAAGCTAGCCAAATTATCTATAGTCCAGTCATTTTACACTAGCTGTTACAATCTAATTTGATCTGGCTACTGCTGAGGGATCTTAATTTAATACATAATATATTTTTACTTTTTTCTGCTTTAAAATGCAAAGCTCAGGATGAACAGTCTGAGAGTTTTTTTGCTGTACTTTTCCTTCAGGCACGGACTTAAGATTTTTCAAGCAACCTCAGAATAGCTTTTTGTTTAGGGACTTGTTTGAATACTTAAAATGAAAAATGATTTATTTCATTTGGTTAGTGTGAATGGAGTGTAGCCTTTCAATGCCAGCTGGCAGAATTAGGTAGCTGGAGAAGAGATTGTGTACCGCAGCATCTAAAAGGAAGATGAAGATTTCTTTGATATCTACAGCAGGGATATAATTCAACTATTCAATTTGATCAAAGAAAACTAGATCAACTGAATTTGCTAGTTTTTTTAGAGCAATTTTTATGAATCTCTGTTTTTACATCTGGTAGGTACATTTTTATTCCTGTGCGATCTGCTTTTGAGACTGAACTTCGGTAGCATCAGTCTGACTAAAATTGGATCTCAAGACATGCTGCTGTCAAAATACCCTCTTTCTTTGGTGGACTTGCACACAATGATCACAAAAAGAAATTTTCAGCCCAGCCAGAATGTGACACCTGAAGTAATTACCAGCTGTGCAGGTCTGGGGTTCAGGACAGTTCATTAGATATGCAGATCAATGCAAACATGCAGCAAGAAGAATGAAATATATATTAAAAGTGTTTTCTGGATTCTGCTGTATTTTTTAAAATCAATGGGTTCCTACCCTCATCTATCAGCACAAGGGATGTTAAAATAGGGCTGTGTATGTAGGTCATTGGAGGAAGGCTCGAGCACCAGATCTGGGGACTTGGGTTGTACTAACAACTCGATATGTCAGACACAGACCTACAGCCGGGCAGGTTCCACCAAGCACCTCATGTAAGTGGTCCTGTTGTGGATTGCGAGCCAAATACCTCCCCCTCCACCCTCCCACCTTCCAACGTGAACACAGTTTCAGTGTGAATAAAATTCCATGCACTGGCAGGTAGATAAAGATCGAGCAAAGGCTGGTTCCCATCCTCCCGATGGGAGGCTGCCTTGGCAACTGTCCCATCCCTGAATTATTCCTGAGTTTTGGGGTTACTTGGCTCTTTGTTCTTTCCCTGTGTTCCAATTTTAATGGCCAGGCATGACACATTAGTGATATTGTGTGGATTCTTTATGTGTTCTTTGCTATCCTTCATCTCCTTGCTGAATAAACCCAGCGCACGTGCCTAAGATATTTCCAGTGTTTCAGTGTCACGCCGCGTGCAGGAATGAAAAGAATTAAGAAATAACATTTCCCAACCCCACAGGTGTTGTACGAAGGGTTGATCCTTGGTTAGAAAAATGTATATGAATGCATTTTTATCACTGCAGGCATGGCATACGCTAAACCTCTTAACAAAGGACAATAAAGCTGTGTGCAGTGCAGCAAGTGGAAGGTTTGAGGAGGGAACATCACCAGCTCCGAGTGTAACTGGGTAAAGTCCTTTTGCATGAAAGAGACTTTGGAGGGAATGAGAACAGCAGTTGTGTTCCCTGTGGAGCAGAGAGTTTATTTCCAGAGGCAGGGCTCAGCAGCATGGCCCCTGTCAGAGCTCTCTCACCTGCATCTGGGACACTAAACACAGATACTGCCTTTGGAAAAGGAAATTTTCCAAATAAGGGTTTCTCTGGAGATTGTATGTTGTTCTTCACAGCAGGAAAGGAAGGAAATATTCTGGAGAACTAGTAAAATCCTGGAACGGGATTTAAAGTGAAAGGTTATTTTTGTTCTTTTTTTATTTTCTGGCAGTGGCTGACCTTCCTAAGTGAATCACTGATGACTTCTGTCAGCGCTACCTCTAAGCTTCTTATTCAGATATGAAAGTAGCCCTTGCATTAAGTCAGCTATTTGCAGTGTACATATTAAAACCATCTATTTGCTAAACTTTGTCTGGCCTTGTTACTGGTTCTTAATTACATAACAACAGCCCAAATCGCAGCTGACTTCAACCTCACCTGTTTGAAATCATATTGATTTGACCTATAATTTGCCTGGGGCATTTGTCAATTACCCCAATAGCTTCACCTGTTTCACTGCCTTTAAAAGCACCATCAGTGGTGCTTGTAATTCTTGTTTGCCATTTCTTAAGCACGTGGCTAGTTTGGAGGAAGAGGAAAGGGGGAAATAGCACTGGAAGAAAAAGTCACCAAAAAGCCTCCTCTTAATTTCGTATTTTCTGCCAAATAGCTTAAATTGCTTAAATGTAGTAAGCTTGCTTGTGGAGCAGGCTAGTGCTGACGCTGGATTAATATTACAAGACTGAAAATCCTTTCAACTTTTCTTGGAGTCTTCGGTCCTCATGCTCAGAGTCCCAGTGGGTAAGGTAAGGATTGGGAATAGTGTTTTCCTTGCTGTTTGACACAAGGAGGAGTATGAAAGGGGATTAAGAAGCAGTCTGGCTTGCACAGAATAACTGCTAATACCTGGCTGTTAACACATTTTCTATGTCTTATCATTATCTTTAGAGCCAATGGAATAAAAGAAATGAAATAATTTCTAAAAGGTAATTGCATCTTACTGAGGTTTTTGAAAGGCCACCTAATTCATTAAGTCTTAGACCAAAGTATCTCAAGCTGCATTAAAAAAAATATCCAGTGTTCTCACTGAGTAGACTTCATGTGAACTTTCTGATGTCTCTAATTGCTCCTGAGACCCTCACTGATGTGCCATTTTGTGATTTCTAAGGCAGAGTAGACACAAAACTTTAACCAGTATGTATTTATCTGTTTTACAGTAGGCATTGTCTCTCGTAGCCCAATATCCCCTTAAAAAAAGTCTCTATTTTTAATCCAGACTGGGGAGAAATAACACCTTTTGTAACATTTACTGTTTTATCAGGCAGAACTGTTTTCCCAGCAGCTCTATTCCAGAGGTGCAACTGTAATATAATGTGGAAGCAGTTTAGGCTATGCGAATTGAAATTTCAAGTGTTTAATTATTTCGGTGAAGCATGCTAATTATAGATACTTGTGGTCTGGCCCACTGCACAGCAGAATTCCTTTTGTTAAGCACCACTACAACTTAAAGAAACTTCATTTATTTTCTCTGAGGGCTTAGAGGACATTTTCAAACAGAAATGCAGATAGTAACTGAATGTGTTATAATACAAATGTTTTGAGGTAAATAGCCTGTTTTCTTAAATGTCATCAGAGCATTTGTTGCATCAACAAATCCTCAAGAGTTTTCATTTTTCATATACATTTTAATACGTATAAAGCAAGCATAAATTCGCAGTTTAAGGCACACTCCCACAGCACCAGCATTCTCTTGCTCTGTAATTGTCTCTCCTAAATGACAAGTGTGAAATACGTAACGCTCTCTTAAATTATAACTTGCAGATTATTCTGTCAATTTGCTTACATATTTGTAGTCTTTTTTATTATTATTTTTAAGAAAGTCTTTTTCTTTTATCTTTACAATCTCTGTGGGTCAAATGCAATGTCGTCTTTTCTAGTGCTCTACATCTGCTTGGAAAAAGCAAGTATCACAACTAGTGAAATAGCTGTGTTTTAAGGGAAAATGTTCAATAAGGTAGAAACAATTTGAAGATTATTAGTTATTTTAAGTTCCTTTTAATCATTAGTGATTTTTAAGATTAGTGATTTAATTATGTTTAAGAGTAGGCTTTTGCAACAACCAACCATAGCCTGTCATTGTGCATTGACAACCTGCACAATTAAGCTACAGTTTTTCCTGAATTTGCAGAATGAAAATAAGAAGTTTATTAATTTAGGTTTGTGTCACAGATGTAGCTGTTTGCTTTGGTATCTTTTTAGTCGGATTATTTTCATTTCTACAAATAACTCTATCCTTTTAGCAATCAAACCTCTTCTTAGTATTCATTTTCATCCAAACTCTGACAGTGTTGGATTCCTTGATACCTAGGGTAAGACACAGAGATAATATAGATGTTATCGCATCCATCAGTCACTTTCCCTTAAAGGGCTGGGGATATGACAAATTGTATCTCTCCATAGCTGTTTATTGTTCAGCTTCTTGCTTTCTGCCAGCTCTTCTACACTCCTGATTCATAGTCGTTTTGATTTCTGTCTTGTGTATCCGTGAGTAATTGCTTCACCAGGCAGTTATCTATAAGCCAGGTGACTAAAATCTTAATTTTTGTAGTTTCAATTTTATCTGGTCCTTTACATTTTCTTTCCCTTAGAATTAATTGTATGTTTTTGCTGGTATAAAACGTGGGCATGAGTGACTGGAGAATGCTCTCTTTGGCTTATATCCTGTTGTGTTTGGGGTTATTTTGGCTTAATTTAATTATTCTGTCACTTTTGGGACCATGGTGGCACCTTGGGAAGTGCTCTGGACTGCTCCGTGTTGCTTGGCTGATCGCCTTATCTTAAAGGTGGAGTGAGAAACAAGAGAGCGAGCCCTTTGGGGAATCACTGAATGCCTTCACACCAGCTAATGTAGTGTTGACAGCATATCATTACTCAACTTGGGTATTTGTCTATGCTAATTAATTTAAATGAAGCATGTCCCTCACTGAGGGACAGCTCTGATGCAGGAACATCTGCAAGGGAGTGGGGGTTCATGGCAAAAATGGGCTTTTTCTGGAGCCTCCCCTGAACCAGGTCCAACAGGCAGAAGGGCTATGTGACACGGGATTCCCCATCCTCTCTCTGCCTGGCCCAGAGTGGTAGCTTAGAGGAGAGGGGGCTATGGGAATGTGTCTCCCCAGTAAATCCCCCGGCTTCCCAGGTCCCCTTAAAAAAAAATAGGTATGGGGGTCTGCAAGAGGAACCCAGTCATGACAAGGAAGGTGATTCAGTGTCCATGGTGGTGTTGCTAAGGTTAAGTCAAACTACACCCTGCATCAAAACATCTTCAGTTAAAAAACCCACAAAACCAAATAAACCAAAAAACAAAATTCGCAGGGTCATTGTTGTAGGTGAAAGCTAAAACTGCATCTTGTGAGTCTGTTTAAAGGACTGGGGGAAGGTTTTGGGCAAGCAGCTGCTTCAGAAAGGATGTGTGGCCAGAATCTTGAATGCTCTGGTCTTACTTTTCATGACACTAAAATGGCCACCTGACTCATGCATCCAGGCAGCTGTGGCTTTAAGTTCCCTTCCTTGCAATGACTTCTTGCTTGACCTTGGAGTGGTCCAAATGGTTAGATCCAAATGGATTTGTCCAACACACACCTGATGGGCTGAGAATGAAACCCCCAGCTCCTGCAGGCTGAGGGGCCATCGCCCCATGAACTGATGGAAGCGTGTTCTGCTTTTGTGAACTGAGAAGCATGATTGGCCACAATCTGAGACCAAAGTCCTCTTTAGATGTGACACTGGAGAACGCTTACCACGCGCTTCCCATGGATTGCAAAGATGATTCAAACAGCAGCAGGTTTTGCTATTAAAATGAGCAGTCCATAATGGCATTATTACTGTCCAAATAGAGATATGAAAATAATTGCAGCTCAGTGAAAATTACTTTGCTTGTTGAAAATGAGAAGAAATTGGGAATAGCACCCTGAACACAACCAAGGGGAGCTGGAATAGATGGCTCTGCAAGAAAATTCTGTGTTGAGTTTCCTGCCTGTGACAGAATCTGTGTATGAGCTTGGGGAAGTCACTCCTGCTCCTTGTCTCTTTTCTTGCTGTAAAACTAAGATGGCTCTAGTTTAATCGACAGGATAAACTGCAAATTCAGTAATGTTTGAGTGTCAAAGCCAGATTTTTATTTTCTTCCCTGCATTTTCAAATAATTGATTGTAATGGTTGAATTGGATTAACAGGTTTTCTTTCCCCTCCTTGGCAAAAACTTGCATACAAACTTGTCTTTCGCTGTCACAGAGCTATGCAGCCTTGGAAATCCTTGTGGCAGGAGAGGTCTTCAGGAAAGGCTTTTCAGGGTAAATAAAAATAAGTGTTGGACTAGGCATGCAAGCTTAATTAAATTCAGTCATCTTGTAGTGTATCTTCTCTTCTTCATGCAGCTCTGTATTTAAGATCAGTGTATGTTTGGGTGGCATGAACCCAATTACAGCTGCATTTTAAAAACAGCAACAGTTGACTTTCTCCAGGTGAGCCTTGTGGGGCTTTTTTTTTTTTTCCTCATCAGGGTCTAATTTCAGCCAAACAGCAAAGAGCAGCTCTACCATAGATCAAGATGCTCTGCCATTACCTATATTTCATGGTGTCACTACAATGACAGCCACAGTCTGCAGAGCTGTCACTTGAGTCAGTGCCGTCAGCCTACATTCTGCAAGGTTATGCTCTGTCTTAAATTAACATTACTTTCTGTTGGTGCCCAGCGCTGAGAAATTCCTTATTATCAAAGCTATCACTGCAAGGGGATTTTTCCTCATCCATCACACTGTCACTACACCACTTTCCTTTTTGCCATGGTTTCTTTTTCCTTTATTCCGATATTTTTTTACATGAAACTTCTTCAGTCACATAGGGTTTTTTGTAGTAATTTGGTCACCTCTCCAGATTTATGGATTTATTGGGATCCACAGCTGCTAATAATTTCTGTAAATTGAGGGGAAATAGATATAGTGGGTGGGTGAAGGTCTGTCAGGATTTTGGTTCCACCAGCATATACTTTCACAACACCTGATATCTCACAAAAACTTCATGTGAACACAGGGAAATTTGTTTTTAGAAGCAAGTAGTTGGGTTAAGGTACAGAACAACCTGTGGAAAGGCAAGTTTTGCATAAATCTGACTAAACCCACAGGCTGCATTTCAGCCATCTCTTGCTGCAACAAAGATATAAGGAAAATTGCAACCAATCCTTATTAATAATAGCTGTTCTCCAAAGAAGCAGTTAGCTCTCCGCTGATGCACCCTGGTGCTTAGTGCTGAGAAGCTGTCATGCTAATCGGGATGAGATCAGTTTGTATAATGAACACAATTTTGTGAAGGACTCATTGTGAGAGTATAAGAATAAGGAGGAGGTGGGGGAAGCAAGGCTGGTAAAAGCAGTGAGGTTTCGGTGCTTTTGAAGGTGAACAACAGGATCATCCGAGTGTTCAATGTCTAGGGGTAAAATGGAGTGGGGAAAAACAGGTCACAGTAAGGATATGCCAAGTGAAATTTTGTGGAGTTAAAGGGGCAGGACTGATTTGCAACCATTATAGATCAGCTGAAGGTGCACTGGGGATGTGGATGTTGATATGTGTAGCTCCTGCTGTGGCTTTGCCGTGCTCTTCCACTGGCCAGGGTCATGTAGCTGAGAAGGGAGGCAGAAGGATGCAGCAGAAGGATGTGAGCTGACAAGTGAGGCAGAAAACCCTGTCAGTACAGAACTGTCTCAAAGTACCTAAGAAATCAGACACAGCCATCCATCCGCCTGCGACATCAAGACAGTAGATCTTTCTGAGATCAAACTGCTTGTGGTGGTATGTGATGTGACACTGGGAAAATATTTCCTCCCTGCAGCAGCGTTGGCTCAGGCCACAGCTCTGTGAACACTTGGGTATCGGCTGTGTCTGAGAGTTGGCTGAAATTAATGGAATTAACTCAAAGCAAAACACACATGCAGGAACCTTGTGGAATAGAAACCTGTAGGTTAGCAATGGTGTTTTTCCATTTCCAGTTTGCCAAACCATGAGGTTTATAATCAAAGTAATTAAGAAAATGATAGGTAAAATAATGTGCAAGGGTGGTTTTTTCCCTTTTCAAGCTTATTTTAACAAATACGTATGTGGTAGAGCCTGTGATTTATTTTTTTTTACTTCAAAATGCCCAAGTTTTAGCAATAGCTGTGTTGATTAACCAAACTAGTCATAAATGTTCAGCTTCCATTTTACTGTTTGCTTCGGAAGTGGGAAGGATTCTTCTGCCCAAACCTTTGCTTGCTTTTTCGAATTGAATTTTTTGTCCAATTCAGTGGACAGAATCCAGTTGTACAGTTACAGACTTAAATTCTGATGGCTTTGTTTAGTTAGTTGCTCAGCATTGTCATGGATATGAATTGTTATTCAGTCGTTATTCAGGTTGCACAGTCGGCAGTGGGAGGTGCATCCTTCAGCATCTGCTCCAGCTCCCACGGCTGCAGCATCACACGGGGGTGGGTTTTATTTATGGCAAGTTCAACAACCTGAAAGTGGAAAAACTAGGCGGAAGGAATCAAAGTAGAGCTACCACCAACGGTAAGGTAACTCTTGGGGTAGCCAGGGGAAAAAAAAAAAAGCTGTCTTGCAAGTTTATTATTGCTATTGATCACATTTATGAAGATGACATGAAGTTGCAAACTGTTATAATACCAAAAAAAGGCAGTTACAGCAATGCAAAGTGGTCTATCACAGAGGGTGTGTGACAACTTTATTGCTGCAATGGCCTAATATTGCAGTGGGGAAATGGAATAGCTGTAAGTTATTTTGAAACAAAACACAGTAGCCAACATGTTAGTACATAAAATATTTTTTTATGAGCCTCAATAATTATAGTGAGCAGTTACCAAAATGTACAGACCAAAGGGAATAAAGTGAGATGTCACAGCCAGAGCAGCTCCTCTTTGTTTTGCCTCTTACAGTCATTTTGTGCATCTGTTAGCACTTGAGTTCATAGGGACTGATCCAGCACCAGCTGATGTTGATGGAAGGAGATCTATTATTTTTAGGGGCTTCTGGATTAACACCAGATTTATTAAAACTTTCAGCCTTGGCCCAGTTGGTAGTTTGGAAGGTGAAAGCATCTTGTTTGCATGAGTGTCTTAAATTATCTAGGATGTCTGTAAATTATTCAGTATTTCTACAGGTTTGAGGACTCTGTTAGTACTTTAGTAGGTAAAAATCTGTATAATACTGAAATGGAATTTGACATTTGTATGTAAGTCTACTTTGCAACAGAAGAAAATGCTTGATTTATTTTTATTCTCTTGAAACGCCTTTATCTGGGGCATTTAAGCCTAAATGTGTAGAATAGGAGTTGTTCATATAAAAGGAGAGAAATTCTGGACATACGGGCTCAGATCCTGCCTCTGACTTCACTTGACTAAGTCATAAAATCTAGACTGTATCCCTGTCTGTAAAGTACATATATTCATACTTATACAGGAGAGATTATAAAACTGATGATGATTTTAGATCTCTAGTAAATGTGCTATTGAAAGGGCGGGTGGAAAATGGAAATATATCAGACATTCCTTAACTTTTTCAAAACCTGCTTTGCAGAATATAACCTAGAGGCTAACTCACCATGAAATTTATTATTCACTTAAATACCGCATTGCTATATTGTGTTCCAACTGAACAATGTTTCCTACTGCTCGCTATCAGAGGGAACAGTCTGCTGCAACTACTCCATAATTGTTCTACTAATGTATACTTTATTAAACTCCTGCTGTTTTCTTGACTGGTTTATCTCCTAAAAATAACCTGATTAATAAAATAGATGTCAGATGAATCCATCTTTATGTATTTTTCCCATGGAATTAGTAATAAACAGTAATTTGATTTTTTTTTTCTTTTTCTTATAGTGTTAAGCAATGTCAATTATTCTCTGCAGAGGTGCTAGTGGATTGCTGGTAGGATATTATAAATTTGAATTCAATTCAGGTTGGCAGTGATGAGAATTCAGGTGTTAACTCGTCTTTTGTGTCATGGCAACCATGGAACAAATTATGATGCCAGTAGCTCAAGTGAACTGAGTCTGGATGAAGGCTCTTTTCTTAGACTTTAAACTTACAAAATCTGATAATAAACATGGTTGGGAAGTCCTCGTTAAAATCACATCTGCATAATTTCATGCTATGTATTTGAAATTCCCTCTGTAGTTTCAAATGGGATGCGGTACAGGTTTGTGAGTCTGTCCTTTGCCTGCTTCTCTCCAAATCCCAACAATTACAGCAGCATTTCTCTGGCTATTTTCAGGCTGCAAAGACATTTGAACACAGCTCTGGTGAATGCCATTATGCAGATGTAAAGCAGTATTTCATTCTTCATCTGTGTTATATATTCAGATGTTAATGGTGTATTGTTTGGAAACTGCAATTGTCACAGGATATCAGTGAAAGAGGCTCTTTACTAAATAGTTCAATGACATGATACACTACATCAATATTTGTCAGTGTCATTTGAGACTCTTATGTGTTTCCTATAGGGTTTTGGAAGAAGAAATGGGACATTGCAGAGGGCTTGATTATCCTCTCATCAGCAGCCATGTCACTTTGTTGATTTGATGGCATCCCCTCAGTCTGCAATGCTATAAATAAAAGGAGGATCAAGTATTATGCTTGCAGAAACAATGTGTTAAATTAATCCATTAAAATAATGCTATTGGCTTCACTGGGATTACTCTCCAGGATGAACTTGGGTTTTCCTCCAGTGGTCTGTAGCAGGCATTCACTGGAGTAGGCGTCACACAATCTCCATTTCTCATGTGAATGGCATCTTCCTACTTCAAAAAACCCCTAAATGTGAAAATGAAAAGCATCCTTTTTAGACATATGAGGTTTTCTGGGCAGGCTGTGAGGCGCCGCTCTGAAGCGTGGCATATCTTCCTCTGCTGTCTTCCCGTGCCTTTAATGAAGGAGGTCAGCAGAGCTCTAAAGAGAGTAAGGTTTTTCTCTGTGAGCGTCCATCGTCTGGAATGGGAATGCAAGATAACATCAATTAGGGTTTGACATCGCTGTAGCTGTATTCCTGCTCTGTGCAAAATAGAGACCCTGAGGATCCTCTCTGTATTCAAACAAACTTTCTCGCTCGGAAGTACCAACAACTTAAAAGACACCAATAATTCTCAAAGCGGAAGCTCTGCTCCAATACGAACAAGCTTCCGACATCAAGCTAAAGGTTCAAAGGTCTCAGAACTCCAGCAGTCTCTCTCCCTGCCAAGCTGGAGGGCGCAGGTATGGTGCTTGGTACCAAACTTTAGACTATTTCAGTCTTCTAATGTGTTCATCTGCACAGAGCCTTTCTGAGAAAAGAGCAGGCAAAGCAGAGAACCTCCTCTGACTTTCTTAACTTGAGCACGTACAATAGAGGGTTTCACATGAGTCTTGTTGGAACATGCAAAACTGTGAGAAGTGTTTTCTTTTAATGGGAGGGCATTGGTCCTGTGGATCTCTGCCATTCTTTTAATTGCATTTCCTTTTCAATTTGAGTAATCAATACCTGTAAGTGATATTTTTTTTTCTCTCCCAAGCAAGAAAAATCTTTAGCTAGAATTGCAGCTACATTGTCATGCGGAAAAACACTGCAAATAAAGGGTTTGGAAACGGCGTATTATACACGTGACAGACAAACATATTGCATTTAAAGTCCAGAGAAATGAGGTTGATCCACCTTCATGCAACAAAAAAAGGGTGATGAGGGCAGCCAAATAGAAGGCTTGGGAAACAGTCATCCTATAGCTAGGAGTTGCTTTCTACTCAATAGTTTTAATCTTTTCTTCAAATGGAGGGTTGCAGCCCACTCTTCAGTGGCTGATACGCTTAATTCTCTCCAAGTGCCCACAGGGATATCATATCTCATACTGGCTTTTGACATTTTATATTTTAATTAAGCTTACCCTCTAGGAAATAAGATGCTAACAACTAGGCTTACCTCACCAACACAACATGATGCCTGGAATGAAATCTGTTGCCCGTGCCTCTTCCAAAGCCTGTGCTTTTGTTGTGTGTAACATCTCCAGAGGGACCAGGCAGGCTGTGTGCGGCATCCCAGCCTGCCATCGTTAAAACCAGGTGTGCTTAATTTCTACCTTGCTATTATTACACCTTCATCAGGGTGGGAGCATTTGTCCAGTTATACCATCACATTGTCCCTTGGGGGAGAACCAGAAATGAACACAGATGGTTTATTTTAGAGGGGAAGGGAAGTACTGAAGGTTTTGGGAATACAAAGAACTTTCTTGCTTTACAAAAAGCGTGCCTTGAGGAGCACCAGCGTGTCATTTAATTTGACAGCACCACTCAGTTTGGCACCGTCCCACAGTTGAGAATACCATATAGTAAGGTTTTTGCCCACTTTCCCATGTTTAACACTGGAATCTGGTAGGATGGAACAGTATTTGGCAGCCTGGGGCAGTGGAAGAGGCTTTTAACACCTTTCAAACTCAAAGCACAGTTGAAAAATCTATGGGATAACTGGTATGTGGTGTCGTGATCCCATTCACGTAGAGTACAGGGTGGTTTGGGTTGATTTAAATCTTCTTTCAGTGGTGGTTACATCAGTTTAAACCACCTCACATTTGCTGTGGGAAACGTGTATTGGTGTGGGCTGGAAAGGTTTATTTCATTGCTCTGAAGTTACCGTGTACAGTGCCAGAGCCCTGCTCTGTGTATGGCATTGCCTTCTGCTGGGTGGTGAAGATTTTGGCAATTTTCAGACTTGTATACTTCTTTAACTGAAGTAGACAGCTTTTTTTTTTTTTTCTGGGCTAGCCACTGAAAATGCAAAAAACCAACTGAAAAACTTCTAGCCTTAATGAGCTCGCAGGCAATCTGTAAGAACAAAAATGAGACAGAAAGGAAGTCCAAAGAAACAGAGAGGGGCTCATTTCAGCATAGCTTTCTGAAAAAGAAAAGGAGGTGGAAGAGTTTTGTGTTAGACAGTGGTATTTGATCTCCTCTTGCTGCAGTGACGTGCGTTGTCGGAATTTGTCCTGTCTCACATCCCAGAGCAGAAAAGCTGGTTAAGGAATAGTTTACCTGCATGTGGCTTGTGATGTTTACCCCTTTTAATCCAAATATATTTGTTTCTGTTCGTTTTGAAAAAGTTCTGAAAAACAGAAGGAATAAAATGCAGTGGCAGTGAGGAATGACTATTGCTAGGCTTGAATAAAACTGCAGTGTGATTATGTGATTTTCTTCATTTGTATTACAGCAGAAGAGCAATCTTCTGTTCCAGGAATGTAACTAAATCACAGGTGGCCTCAAAACAATTTTCAGCTTTGCCAAATATTTTTATGTATCAGATGCATTATTTAAATATTTTCTTTACCTCCATTCTCCATTTGCGGTGTATGCTAATGCTTCCTTGCAACATATAGAAGTTGGAAACATGAATGCATTAATATTTTACAGAAAAGAAGTTCAGATTGGGTATGAGACCAGGGTAGCAATGCAGGTACTTAAGCTACCGAGTGGGCTAAAATGACTTTTTCAAGATCAGCCAGAAAACCAGAACTTTAACAGTTAAGTGCCTCATAATGCTGCTATGACCAAGGAAAAAAGGAATGTGACTATTGTGTGATTTTATTTCTTTTTCTGCTTTTACTCATGCTTGGCTTTAATTGCAAACCAAATTACAGCTCTTTTGCAAACTAGTAGGGGAGCTAGTGGGGATATACGGGTTTATGACACCTTTATCCTTCTCTGATGGGCTCATTTGAACTGACTGGGGGAGCTAGAGATCCTTTGCTTCACGTAGGACATCTGAAAGGATGACATGGGATGGTCATTTACAAAAGCTGTTTTCTGCCAGTTTGAATAGTATCCTCAAAAGGATCGCTTCAGTGTGAAGACTGAGTTGCTGAGAGCTGCATCGTTTCCCTGCCCTCTTGAACTTGTTTTTCTGATGCTGAACTACTTTGTCTTTCATTTCTCTGACCTGAAACACTCAGGGCACAGATGTTTGGAAAGTGATGAACACGAGTTGCCCAAATGCACAGTCCTATTTCCAGCACCACACAGTGTGTGACAAGCTGATTTAGATGTCCAGGTCAAACGATTCTTCTCAGTTGACTGCATCAACCTCCTGGGCTCGGTTGTTATCTTCTGTATTAAGGCTTTGTCCTGCAAGGTGCTAGGGGCTTTTTGTTATTTTGACTGGACTGGAAAATGCAGTTAGGACATTGCTTCACCAGCCCATGACTAATGCGTGTCACACGTTTGCTGTCAGAATGGGACACCAAGGCACCAGCTTCCCTCCGCCTTGCCCAGACCTTTCCAATTCAGTGTGTTTAGTACGGCCAGATGTGATGTGATGTGCCCAGGAAGCAAGACTGCAGGACAGATCACTTTGTGTAGGTGCTTTGGGAGAAGAGATACTCAGAAAATGCTTTGAAAGCTCAACAAAGGAAAAAAAAAAAAAGACAAAGAACTGAATATAAGTCTCTTCTACAGGAGAGCAAAGTGAGGGATTTGATCCCTTCTGGGCTTTACATGATAGAACTAGTGCAACCTCGTAGTGACCAAGTACCTGAATGGCAAATATATATAATAATTCCTACTTATTAGTAGGAAAAACAGAAAAACTGGTTACGATTGTTTCCATAGTACCTCAATATAAATAGCATCCAGTGGTTTCTATGCAACAGCAGTTAGCAAACTTAATAATGTGCTTTGTGTTTATTAAAGGTGGTGATTCTTGAGCTTTAGCAAGCTGGGCTAAATTCAGTCTTTGTAAGAAAAACACAGAGGAACAAAAATCAATGAATCATAATGGTTTTCCTTTTCCTGGGTGAAATTTAAAGTCTGCACACAACCGAATCCTTACAGGTTGTCTCATTCATGTTTGGACTCATAAAAGGTCCAGGAGGGATGCTCTCATTGCCTTTCTCCTGACTGCGGCTGTCTGAAGACCCAGTTGACTCCCCTGGTCATTGAAAAGGAGATTTTTTTTTTTTTGTAGCCCATTGTAGGTCATGTCTTCTTTTGAATGGACACAGTCAGTAGCTGCCTGCAGATCTGGGAGTAGATGCTGGGTTTGGATCCCAGGTTAATTCTTTGGCCACTAGCTCATACTTATAATAGGTACTGGAAATTCTTATGTAGGTCCTGTTGTTGCTCTTCAGCCCACACAATCTTTTTAACAAACTGAACAAAGCAGATTTGTATGGCAATAGTCTTGCTGGCTGCCTTCCCAAGCGGGTGTTTTGCTGACTTTTTTCTGAAAAAAATAAGCCTGCAATTAAAAAACAACAATATCCAAACCTCTCGAATGCTAGCAGAAGCTTGTTTTACAATCCCTTTAACAGGTTTAGACTTAATGAAGAGAAGCAGTTTCTGCTGCCTCTTGGTCACAAGTGGACTTCAGTATCCTTCTGGCTTTTCTGGTTGATGAAGAGGCCTAACTGGGAGGTGGGGTTTTGTTTACTTCATGTGTTGTGTCCAGCCTTGCTGGTCGTGTAAGCCCATGAGGAAGTGAGAAGGTCCTTAGGTTGGAGTATTGGCCTGAGGCTCAGGAAATCCGCTTTTTCTTTCCTGGCTTAACCCATTTGTGCCTCGGCCCTGCATTTCTTTAGCTCTGCACAGAGGGGACTGAGCCAAGGCTCCCTCCACCTGAATCATTATGCAAAGTAGTTCTAATATTGGTCTCAATTCTGTAAACATTTCTGTGTTTACTTATTTGTGTCATTACCTTGAGTGGGCTTCTTTCCTTCAGACATACAATTAGGCATGTGTGTTATTGCTGCTTTTCAGCCTCAGCTTTTTATCAGGCTTTGGTTATAAGCACCTCTCACTCAAATGCTGTTAAAAAGTTAAATTACAGTTTTCCATGACTGCATTGGCAATTGCTAAATTTAAATCTAGACTAAAGTACTGTTCAGTTCCCAAAGCTCTGCACAGTCTGTTACTCTCTGCTGTGTTAATATTCATTTATTAAATAGCATTTTCTTGAGTGATTTTTACCAAGAAGGTCATTGGTGATCCATATCTGTGGCATTGCACTAGTGGTAAAGTCACCTAGGACTAGTGTTCATAATTTCTTTTCTACTGTATCTGTGGTTATACGATACAATCCAGAAGACTGTAAACCCCTTGAGTGATGGTCTTACATTAAAGCATGTTTTATACAGGCATTGCTGAAAACAATAATGCAGAGTGTTTTGTTCACCCCAAGCATGCCATAAATAATGCAGTGTAATTTTCACATGGAGACGCCTATATATATACAATGCCAGTGCAGATAAACTATATCACTGTACAGATAAGCTATATTACAGTAAGTAATTGCTCCCCAAAGTTTGGAAGTAGCGATATTTTGAGGGCTCCCACAAAACAACAGAATGTGCTCTTTGTCTCCTGCTTAAAGGACTAGGCTTGGTTAAATGGAAGGACTGTAATCCTGAGATGCAAAACCAGCTTGGGAGGACGATAAGGGTTTTCTAACCTCTGGTCTCCCTAAAATTAAGGGTTAGGGCCTTTGGTTGAATTGTCCAGCTTGTCTTGACTTTGGGGAACTCAGCAGCTGTGTGGGCAGGGGGCTGGTAAATAGGAAAAATACCAGTAGATGGGCATTGAGGACCCCATGGACTTGGGCCTGGGTTGTTTTGGGAGGAACGAGGCCACTCGGGTACTCCAGAGAGCACCTTGGAGAGCACAGCATTAACTCATTCTTTCACTTTACATCTGACTCAATTAGTGAAGTTAAAATGTCGTTTTCTGGGTCAATGGCATGAGCTGCAAGGATTCCAGTATCCCAGTGGGCGAGTGGACAGACATGTCCCTGAACTGTGGGAAGTAATAAATAATCTATGTCTAAATACCCAAAGTAAATCAGAACTCTACTGTGCTAGAAATCGTACAAAACTGCAGGGTGACATTGTTCCTGTCCCAGATACTGCAGTTTCTAAAAGCGAGGAAAACTGGGCTGTGTATGGAGGAAATTAAGTATTACCTTTAGCCTTTTAGATGAGCATGTAGAAAATGGATTTGGGGCCCAGGTGCTCGATGCTCAGCATCTCTCATTAAGAATTTCACATGATGTTTTAATCAAACTTGAGATTTAATATAAAATTTCTGGCCAATTTCTTTTAGCTTCTGTATGTGACAAAATTTATGTATGTGAGTAATTTCAACATTTTCCATGAACATTAATTCCCCAAAAGGAAAAGACCTTTGCAAGCATACAAAGAAGCAAATTGAATAATAGCTTATAATGAAAGTTTAAAAAAGCACGGGGAGGGAGAGGAAAAGCTAGGTTACAAAACTGAAAGTGTTTTATACAAAAATAGATTTAAAAATAATTAGAGTAGACGAAATCTCTTTAGCATTGTGCCTTTATTAAAGCTTGTAAAGCGATTTGAGATTACTTGGGAGATGGAACTCAAAGTGAAACTTGTCATTGCGTAGTGGAATTAAATCCCTTTTTCCTTTTTTAAAATCCGAAAACAACATGCAGCGCTGAGGATTTTTCATCTCAACTGCTTAAATGTCAGGAATTAGTTTTTATCTGAGCAACCTGTTTATCAGAAGAATCCAGAAGTTCAAAGGAAGATAACTGAAGGCAATGGAAGAGTTGAAACAGCCTGAGAAATACATGTCTGTCATGGCTTTATTCTCTGGAAATAAGTAGTACTGCTGTTCTTAGCTATGCATAAATAAAAAGTCAGGCATGCCCTGAAGCAAGCAGAAAAAGATCAGTTTAACACCACGGTTAATACTTGAACCAGCAGCCAGAAGATGGGCTCTAAATCTGCATTACGGGTCTGCACCTTTCCAGAGCCCAGATTCCCAGCCACCCTGTTTTCTGGAAACTTGGTTCTCAGGTGGGGCTGAAGTGGAAACCAAAATTCTTGATTTCCACATTATTTTCTTTTCTACTTGTTTGGGTTCCCCTTCTCCCCCCAAAAAACACCACCTGTGAGCAGAAGTTAGGAAGCCTCAGTTTGCTCTCTAACTACAGTGTCTCGGACACTTTATTGTCTCTTCATATTAGTCATAGACAACTTGAGACAATCCTGGTTATATGTGTTCTCTTCCTCCCCTGGAGTACTCTTGGCAGAAAAGCTAACTTGGTGAACTCTGATCTTTGTGCTTTCTAAAAACTGACAGCAAAGTCTGGAAAATTGCATGTTTCAGGGGAAAGTAGAGAGTTGTGGTATCAGAGGCTGCCATAGAGAAAGTCACCCCAGAAAACCAGGGGAGTTGAGTGGTCAGGAGCAGAGTTGGTGCTGCAACAGCAAGAAATTGTGAGTGCAGAAACCTGGTAAGACCATGGCTCTGTGCATGGAGATCATGCTTTTCAGATAAGAAAGAATAAATACATCATTATAGTGGTTAGCAAAAGAATGGAAGTCTGCATTGGAAGGAAAAAAGCCTGTCAGTAGAAAAGTTAGAAATTAAACAATCCCTCTCCCTGTGCAAAGCACTTAAAAAGGGCTAGTGAAGGACCCGAATTCTCACCCTGTGTGGCGGGAATAGCTGGTTCCCATCTGTACTGGGATTAGACGTGATGCCTGCTTGCTTCTGATGTACTCTATTTCTCTATGTATCTCACAGTTATTCTTTAAAAAAAAAAGACATTTTTAGATACTCAATACTGTTGTAATTTAGTGTTGAAAACACAAACCTGTACAGAGTGGCAGTTCACTGCTTATTGAAACTATCAATCCCCCCAACAAATATCCAATATGAGAGACACTAATAGGCAGAAGGTAGCCTGGTGTACAAGAATAGGAAATTTACATTATACTTCTAAAAATTTTCTTTAAATTCCATAGTGACTCCATGCAGTGCTCAGAGTGGATTTGAGGACATGGGAAATTTATGGCTGAGCTGTACCAGGGATTTTTTTTTTTTGCAAGACATTCTTTTCTTCCACCCAAGACTAAACTGAACTTTAAGGCTGAGAGTGTTTGTGCTGTCTTTAAGAAATCAGAAGGACCATTTTTTTCCTTAAAGATAAGAATGTATAAAATGCTAACTTTCATTTCTTTGCAATTTTTCCTTCTGTTTACTCAATGCAAGCAGTTTGCAAAATCAGTCTGAATTTTAAAAACACTTTGGTGTTGCCAATTCTACAGCACTGCTTGCCTGTCTTGAGTTTTTTTGCCAGTGGAGAAAATATTTGAAATGTAAAGTTTCACTGTACTCTACTCAAGCATACCAGGGAGAAAATGGGCTTCGCTCACAAAGATGGAAGCTGTCCAACGTTATAACGTTATTCATAGTGTATAGCAATTTTTTCCTTAAGAAATGCTGGTTGTTTGAGGGAATGTGAAGGAATCAATCAGGAAAGCCTCAGTGTGTGTGGTGTACAGGTGACTGGAAAATCCACCAGTTTTCATTAATTTTACTGGGTGTCTTGACTGGTTTATACCATATGCCATTTCCTAATTGTGTTGGGATCTGAGATTCTGAAGTGAAAACATGGTAAAGTGTATGAAGGTGGAAGATGGGTTGAAAGAAATCTGTGAGTATTCACCATTGCAGTGTTATAAATGCTAGAAATGACAGGACTAATCACAGACCTAATTACAGTGGTATAATTCTGGAAAAATAGATTAAGGCATTAAAGTTAGACAAATGTAACAGCTAGTAAATGAGTAAGATAAGAATCAGGCTATCATTTTATCTCTCTATGTATGCGTGTAATCTGAAGGTTTCTGTAGCTTCAAACCAACGGATTTGGATATTAGTTTATTCCAGAACAGAATAAAAAACAGAATATGAAATAGCCAATAAACTTCAAGTGGATGTTGCTGGTGAATGAGCCATATTATCTCTTAGCACTCAGGCATGGAGCTATCGTGATATATTTTCCAAGCAAACACGGACGTTGTAATTTCATTACCGTGTTAGGTACAGTAATTGTTTGGTGTACTAAACCTACATTCCTTTTGCCCTCTGAGCTTGTTCCCACATGGTGAAATTAATCCTTGTTTTGACCAAAGTGTAACACTCATGGCATGTCTGTAATATTCCTGCCAACCTCACTCTAATAGCACCGTGGCACTGTCATCTGGCTACCGTCATTTGGATAATCCATGGCTGTAATGCATCATTTATGTGCTATTGTTTTGATGATGTATGAAAGTAATGTATCATTACAGGACTATCAGCAGAAATATCCCAGAGCCTGTCATGCTTTGGAAGGGGAGGGGGGGGGGGAATCTTTCTAAATGTGAAAAAGAGATTAGTTATTTATGGGAGTTGAAAAGGAAGGAGGTTAAAGGGGAAGTAGAGTGAGGAGAGAGAATATGTTTTTATTTCCAGAGTTACCTAAATCAATAGGAGCTGCAGGTGTTTATTAAATCCTAAAATTAGGAAAGGGAATTTCTGAACTTCCAGTTGCATGCTCTAAGCATAGTGCCCATTCCTCCTCTTCATAACTGCTGAAAGAGCGATTAAGGTGCTATTTGGAGCCAGGAGACGTGAACTCAGAGCTGGGCTCTGCTAACGTACAATTTTCCCGTGATCAGGTCATATATATAGAATAGACACTTGATGTTCTGATCTGTCTATGCCCTTTTGTGCCCACGACTAATGTCATTGTTAGAATTCCATGGGTAATCATTAAAATTACAGTATTAATCCTTTTATTTAATACTGTACGTTCACGTACTGGAAGGCTACCATAAAGAAATTCAAGGCTAAAGCCCTGATGGAGTTTGACACTTAAATAAGACATGGTTCAGGCATCTGGAGTCACTGTCAGCCTCTCTGGGATCAAGGATTTTATTGAACCTCAGCATCAGCCCTGTAAGTGAAGATGACACACTGTGATTATTTGAATAACTTGGCACAACAGGTTCTCCTAGCAGAAATAGTGTGTGCAAAGACAGGATGCCTCTGGGTAACTCAGTGGTACCTCTTTTTTTGTAAAGAAAGCTGTGTGGAGAGACCTTTGATTTCATACAGTGTCTTTTATATTTTAGATTTCTTGTTGTTTTTCAGTTCAGGGCCAGCAGTCTGGCTGGTCTGGTGACATCTACTCACATTGCCTCAGCTACTGTCCCAAAGACCCCAGGTTTAGGAGCCTTTCTGCAGTCCAAATTTGTACCTCATTTCTCTTCCTATTTCTTACAGGCTGCAGCTTTTTACCTTTGCTCGTCCAAGTCTCTCTCTTCTGCTCCCTTTTCATTTTGAACCAGAAAGTGAAAAAGCCTTTCAGACTCCCTCTGTCTCCATTTCAGGTGATTACAAAGTCGATTGTCCCCAGATTTCTTTTCAGCCTGCCTCAGAAGTCTTGGTTTCTATTTCCAGCTTTTGATGCCTAATTCTTTCTCTGGTAAAATGCCCATCTGTAGTGCAGTCGGTCTGATTAATATGGTTTGCAGTAATCAAGAACCAGTACCCAGGTGATAGGACACAGACATCATTATGTGGCGGGCAATACCTTCAATGCAGGTTTAGACATCTGGGATTGGTTTTGTGAGGAGAAAAACTGGCCAGAAAACTGTTTGGAAAATTATTAGAGCATCTTGAAATTCTGTTTGAGTAGCCCTCTGAGGCTTAATCTTGCTTTTGGGGTCAAGAAACATCTCTTTATGGTTAAACAGGCTTTAAGGCTTGGAAGTTAGTTTTTATACTTGTTCTGTATAACTTCAACTGATGTGCTGCTCTCACCTAACTTTGGTTCTGGCTGATATGAAAAATGTGGAAAATGAAAATGAAGCATGAATGTACCTTTGGACTAGGTTTCCATAGAGCTCATCTCTGCTTCAGGACAGGAATAAAAATGCAGGAGTCTATTGATAACAAGCTGTGAAAAATCTCATCTGGACTGTGAGTACGATGCACCTAAAAGTTTGGACTGGGATGTTGTTTGTTTGGCTTTTTCCTTGAAGTCTTTAATTCTGTCATCACCTCGTTGACGAGAGGGAAGAATTTTGAGTGCAGTGTTGGGTAGGAAAGACTCGTTGGCAACAAGGGGTACCATTTCTTTGAGGAACAGGCTGCCAGTAGTTTGCCTGTGGTTTCTGCTGCCTCATCCCAACTTTCATTTTTATACAACATGAACTAAAATAACACACCTTGGAGTGGGAGGATAGCACTTGCAAATTTTAATCCAGAGGGATTATGCTTATTTTTATTTAATTGCTACAAACTTGAGGAGCTTTTTATTTTACTGTCAGGAAGCGACACGTATAAGGGGAAGGTATTTGTTGCCCTGGTTGCGCTGTGAGACACCATCTGTGCGGGATGCGTGTTCTCCAGCTGCTGTGGAGTGTGGCTGCGTGGGCTGGCTTTCTTCTCTGGCATCAGAATATTCATACAAAATTCATGGTTGTTTCCATTGCAGCGTATGAATGGGCTCTGCTAATTATTGGGGCAGAGGCTGTTGTTTAATACACTTGTGCAATGCCTTGCAAGGGCCTGCCTTCTCCCCTTGGAGGTCCGGGGTTGCTGCTCTGATGCAAAAAATATTCTCTCTGATTGTTTCCTCTCTGCCCTCAGCCTCCTTCATCTGCTCGTTGATCTCATCTCACCTGCTGCTTCCCTTTGTGTTCCTTGTTTTCTCTTTTCTCTTCAAACAGTATAATCATGAAAGCAATGTAAGCTAATCCTCACCTCGCACGTACACCCTCCAAACAAATCCCATTTGGAACAAGCAAAGCAGTGCCTTCCTGAATGTTATCTCAGGGCTTCAGTCACTCCGTTTGGCTGCTGTACGTGCTGCCAGTTCAGGGTTTGGCAGCTCGGCTGGTATAGATTTCTGCTTGCGATGATCCCAGCAGTGGCTGGCATATAGACATGCGGAGCAGAAGTAATTTCTCTGGCATCCATCTCCTTCTGATCCGTTAGGTGACACCAGCAGCCCTCACAGGTCCTGGAGAATGTTAATATTAGAAGATGCAGGCTTACGGGCATAAGTGAAAATTTTGAACGCTGGTCAATGATTGTGGCCTGATTGTGCCATGGATATGCAATATAAACACACAAAATAAAACTGAGGTATGTGGAGTTTGATAAAGATGATTCTCAGTTAAATCTGAAATTCTCTGAATATAGGAACTTGCACCAAGAAGGGAGTGACTAAGTGGGAACTCTCTGAACCTGCAGTACTTAATGTGTCTCGGCATTGTCTGCAAAAGGAAATTAATTTGTTTCGGTTGGTTTGGTTTTGTTTTGGTCTTTTTTTTTTTTAAACAAAACAGTGATGAAAGACTTAAGAAATGTCTTTTGATCAAAACATTAAACTGAGCTACAAGCAAGTTCTTCTAGTTGGATTTGTTTGGAGTAATATTTACTGCTGCTAACAGTACAGTGAAATTATATCTAAAAGATCAATTTGTATTGCAAGGTTTGATCAGGAAAAAGCGATTCAGAGTCAGAAATTCTGAATATACACATCAGCTGGGCTGACTTGAGCACATTTTTAGCTGTTCCTACAACAGTCATCCCTTTACATGCCTGAGGTGATCGACACCTGAGTGTCCACTTTGAGCCATTTTTGAGATAATTAAGTAAAGTTGCTTGGGATTATGCAATATTAAAGTAATAACTAAACCCCTCACTAGTCTCATTTCAGGCCCACCTTGAGGTTTTGATGGAAATGAACTGGTTCACAGTATTTGTCCCAACTCACTGCACTGGACTGAGTTGCACTGAGATGCAAAAACATTAAGTGCTCAGACTGCAAATATTCTTTAAATTACCAACATGAGATTTAGCACTGAAGAAAAAAGAGGAAAGAAGAGAGAGTGAAAAAGAGAATCTATTGCTTTCAGCCAAAAGGTGTTTAGTACTTTATCGTTTCCAGTCTCTTTATCTCTCAGGATCAGAAAGTTATCCCTTGTTCTGTATTTACAGGCATCTTTAATGTCTGCTTTTGCCTTGATTCAATTTGCTAGACTTAAATGATTGCTAGTTAAAATACATATGTAGGGCATTCTGTGTCTTAGTTGTCTGAGTGCCATCTAATAAAGAAAGAAATGGATAAAGAGAGGCTGCGATTCTAAATAAATGTTTATCTGATAGGAACATGCCTTCCTTTTAAAATACCGGATATTTCCAAAGTAATCTTCAGACAAAGTGGCTTAGATTTATTTTTTTTTACCTTCATGTCTGTTCAGCAAACTTCAGTTGAAGATTTTAAATAACATGTAATTTTTTTTTTACTCCCTCAGTTGGACTACTGGGAATGGACACAAGGCTAATTAACACTGCATGAATATGTTTGTGCAGAAGAATGACAACATGGAAATGAGGATAAAACCTGGGAGATTTGCTTCATTTTCAATATTTTACAGAAAGCTATGCGAACTGCTATAAGTTGTTTCTGTCTATTATCATCACAGATTATTTCCCTTAAAGTGGAAGTGGGCAGTTGGGGTTTCCAGGGCATTTAGAGTGTCTTTAAACTGAGAAGTCAGGTCATGTATTTTCAGGCTAGGAAGTTATTTTGTGAGCAATTGTCTTAGCACGCTCCCATTCTGTAGTATTTTTTGTTCTATAAACCAGTCTATTAAGCTTTTTGAATGGATGAGACATAGGCAGGTGTGAACACGTGGTGATCCAGGCCAAGCTGGATGCTAAGCCGGGCTCATGAGATGCTGAATTTAACTGGGTTCACGTGTAGGTGTAGCTGGAAAATATGTGGTCACTGAGTTTTCATATGCTTCACTTCTTGCACTTTTCAAATGGCTGTGTAGGTCCAGCAAGGGAAAATAAGCTATTTTATAAGCTTTAAGTTCATGGCTATGACCTGTATGTGGTAGATGGTGGTGGAAGGGACAGAGCAGCAAGTGTTGTTTGTGTCTCACGTGTTAGAGGAGTTGGCTGGTTACAGACAGATGGCCAAGGCACCAGTTGGTGTTTCTCTTTTTTCCACTAGTTTTCACCAGAGTTTTCATTCTTAGCAAAACTGGGCTCGGAGTGTGTGGTTTTCATTTAACGTGCCCCAAACTGAACTTTCTCGCAATAGCACTTTGTATTCCCGTTTATGGGAAGTGAGTTGTAGCCTCTTCTCCTTTGTAGAATATGAAATAAAGTCCATATTGACAATGTAACAGTTCTGCCACCCACACAGCACAGGTCAGGAGATTACAGCTATTAACTTCATACTGCAAGTGTTAATTACCATACACACAATGTGCTTAATTCTCTTTTCATAGATGTTATTGTTTAGTATAATGTACAAGTTTATTTTTGTCAGTTAGAGTGGAGTTATACTTATCTCGCTCAAATGCATTTAGGCAAAAATATTGTAATTTTTACATACCATCATTTTTAGATATTCCAATAAGCTTACAGATTTGTAATGGTGACAGAAACAGGAAAGGTAAAGAAGTGGAGTAATTTACCTTTTTGTGAAGGGAACCTATGGCAGGGAGACACACAATGAAGCTGTCTTTATTCTCTCCCTTTTAGGAAATTCAGATTCTGTCAGAAAACATTATTCTCCGCTGAGTTTGATCGTTTTTTAGTGATACCATTCAAACTCAGAAGCAATGCAATTTAAATGCATGTGGTTACAATTACGTAAAATTGATGAAGCCCACTGAAGTGGGGAGTAGGGTTGTTTGCATCCCAGCAAATGGTCTGGCAGCTACTCTTAAGTGCATTTTATTCTTTGGCAAGTGATAACACTTTTAATTTTCTACTACTTTTAAATGACTTCATATTGAGCCTTTATTCAAATTAGGGCTTTTTCACACAAAAAGAGCAAGCTTTTTATCTTTTGCAAAGCAAACATGGGTGAACACCTCTCATTTTGTAATTAAAGTAGGAAAAGAAGGGTATATTTCAAGGAGGATGTTGTATGTTTTCTTACAGGAACCAAATATATTAAATATTGGATTATGCAAAAGTTGTAAGAAAGGGGAAAAACATTTTTGGCCCTTTCAGCACTTAGTCTGGTTGTCCCTTTGGCATTTTCTGACAGAGTCAGATGGAAATCAAGTCAATGTAGCAAAGGTTCTATCAAAGTGCAGTGATTGGAACTTTTCTATAGAAATAAAACATTTTTGCAGGTTTTATTAAAAGTCCAGGCTAGCTCATCTATTAATGCTTGAACTTTATGCTTTGCTGTAAATCCTGCATATCTAGAAAATGCAAGGAGTCCTTTTTTGACTTTCTGTGCACATTTTATTTCTTCTGGTTGTCCCACTTCATTAAACATACATATCTTCTCATTTCAGCTGGTTTAGCTTGTAGTTGGAATGCAGGGCCTCTGTATTCACAATTCATAAAGCATCCTTCCCAGCAGCCTAAGCAGAAAATCTCAATTGCCACGTGCCACGTTAAGAAGAGCAAGGCTGAGGGAAGAAGGGTCGGGAATCTGCATGTCCTTGGAGTTGGGCATCTCAATCCGCCAAAGCAAGCTGTTCATGGATTTAAGGCAGCAGTCGGGAATTTGAGAGTAAAACATTCAATTCTGCTCTCACCATGATACCTAGTGTCACCCCAGACAGTTTTTACCCCCTCAATTTCAGTTCCCTTCATATAGATACCATCTTCCCCAGTGCAGAGTTAGTGTCAGGATAAATTCATTAACGTCCACGAGATGCTCAGATACTACTTGTAGCCTAACGAGTTCCAAGGATTAGTGGGACTGTGCAGAACGAAAAGCAGATGGTGGTAGTGAAGAGAGAGGCTCAGCAGTATTATTGTATTCATTTTCTAAGCAGTTTAATGACACAGGCCAGGTACCACTAACAAATGCTCCCAGAAGAAATGGTGTGCTGCTTCGCAGTTCTTGCAGGACCAGGTTGCCTGGTTTCTAGTTATTTGGTATGAATTATAATTGCCTGTCTAAGCTAAGCTTTGGGTTTGTAAGTCAGACGCATGTGTCATGGTGAATACTTTTATGCCTTTGATCAATCGTGCTCCTCTCAAGAAAAAGGATTTGCAAGCAAATTGTCCTGTGACTTGTAATTAAATAGCGCTCTTGAATGTTTTGTCAGGGACTAGGAAGGAAAGCTGTCTTTTAAACATTGTTAATTAAATACATTTAGATGAAGCGCTAAACAGTTTTGGTGTTTCTTGACAATTACGTTTTTTAAAGAAGTTCATTAAGTGTTACCCGAAGGCCTTTTAACCAGCACGTTAACCTCATGGACTGTCCCAGTTCATGGGCCGTGTGAAAGCTGAGGGATCGCTTTCACTGCATTTACCAACCCTGGAGTCAGCTCTCTTTTAGGCAAATATACCATTTTCTTTTTTTTTTCAGTTGGGTTTTTGACCCTGAAGTTCATATTGAATAGTACTAATATGCTGGGATATCGCTACTGGACAAATAATAAGTTACTTTGTGTTAGGAGCCATGTGGCACGTGTGATTTATCCCTTTTGAACACTACTCTCTTCCAAAATCCAGAAAACCTGGATGTACAGTTGTGACTTAAGGAGAAACTGTTCCACATATGAATGCGATCATCGCAGCTTACGAGCATCATGTACCATGTATGTTATTAGATGGTGCCTCTCTTGAAAGGACCATCCTCATTTTGAAAAGCCCTGGATGGCAGATGAATAAACTCAATATCCAGTTGTGAGCTGCCTGGTGGAGGTTCACACTGACCCCTCATCCAGTCAAGCATGCCTCTGGGTATGTTTTCCATGCTGTGTGAAGGATGAGGTGTTCAATTAAAGGGACTAGAGATGTATGGAACAGAAAGGGGTATATTGTCACTGGTTCCAAGTGATGGATTCAATACTTAGCTTCAGATTTCCTTGAATTTTTAATAGGTACCTGGCAGAATATTGGCTAGGCTCTGCTGAAAGGCAGAATCCTACTGATTTCATCTCTCTAGAGTCCTGTGCTGCTTGTCTGTCAGGTTTTGAAAACCCTCCCGTGTTGTTTTGCAGAGAACCTAATGCTTGGTGCAGCTGCCTGAGCTAATACTGTGACAGGGCACTGCTGTAACCTGCCCCACGCTGCGTTCTGCGAAAAAGCATCTTTAGCAGTTCCCTTCTCCCGTCTTGCACCGAGCGCGGTCCAGAAAGAGCAAAACATCCGAAGCAAACAAGCTGTCAGGAGCGTGCTGTTTCTGTGAAAGCTGAACCAACTGTGCAAGGAAGAAATGTGGGAACTGCTTTGGGTGGGCTCTGACTCACATAATTCACTTTGCTCCTAGAAGTACCATGAACAGCTTGGCTTATGGTCTAAACCAGCCCTTTTTGGATACCCACCCAACCCCTTTCCCTGTGGTACCTCACATGGGGCTGAAATGGTCCTCCCACCTCTCCACTGAAGTTCACTCATCCCAAAGTGAGGTTGGGATGTCCAAGAATTAAATAAAATAAATGCCTTTTTAGGCACAGAGGGGAAAGAGGTTTTGTCATGGGGAAATCTTAGCTAGCTCCTTAAAAATCAGACAAAATTTGCATTGAACCGAGGCAGGATGTTTCAGTGACATGTGAATTTTAATCTCAAGTGAGAAGAGAGTCAAGGGCTTAGAATTCAAATAAAAAAGGCAAACAAACTGTTACATAATGATTTCTTCTTCCATTAAGAAAACATTGCTTTAAATATGAGGGTTCTTTAATGACTATGTTAGATGGCTTGAGAGAACCTGTGCATAATGAAATCTCTTTAATATACAGTATGAATGGTTCTGTTATCATACGTATTTCCAATTTGTAATTAAGCACCTTTAAAAAACTGCTCACAATTAAAGTGTCAGTGCTTTCTTGAATAGTCTTAATTTCAGTAAGCTTTTGATGCTTTATTCATGGAGAATATTAAAAGGCACTTAGTCATCCGTGAAAATATATGCATGGCATATAAGGCCAGAGTCAAAAGGATGGATGAGGAATAGCAGTCAGAGGTGCCAGTTCTTGTGGAAGAAGAGATTTAACAATTTTCAAGAGTTACTTCAAAAGCAGCAAAATATGTATATGTTAATATAATTTCAGATAATTATCTTCCATTAGCTAATTTGGGGCTCAGTAATTAGATGGCTGAAAACTCAAAAACCCTGCACATATTTTATGAGGGCCAACCTTATCAGCAAATTATTTTTATATGCCTTTTCTTTGTGCCAAGTCAAGTATCCTCATTCTCCTTGGAGGAACCTGGCTGTCTGATTTGGGTTTTTTCTAGCGGTGGGTTTGTGGAGTTTTTTCCTGTATTTTTAGTTCATTCTTACACAAATGTTAAACAGATGCTGATTTGAATGGTAGTCTGGTATATTAATTACTGCACATAATGAATCTCAGGCAATGTAATAAAGGACTAATTGGTGTCAATAAAAGTAACACTGACAAATGCCGCCTTCTATAATGCAAGCAATGTTCGCTATCGCATAAGCAAGAGAAAAAACGCCTCCCATGGGGAATACTCTGCCATTTGATTTGTCTCTGGAAGAAAGACTGGATGCTAAATAAGACAGTGAACATACGAAGTACAGGTGTTCGACAGCCTTGTTGGCTGTTTGTGTTTGGTTTTATTGATTTCTGCCCAGGAGTATTTCTGTTAAGCTCAGGAGAATTTGAGCTGTGACAATGTGATATTGAAATTCAAGGTGATGGCACCTTGGCTATTGCATTTCTTCCCTGCTGTAGGAGAAAGGTATCCTGGGGTGGACAGACTAGGTTCTCAGGGCATTCCCACCACCTCTGGAGATCCTGGAAGTGTTGAGCACACCACGCGCTGAACCTACACGCAAGGGTGGTCTGGAGGGTCGTGTGGCCCTACTTACCCTCCCAGCTGGAGCCTTCCTGCTGACTTGCCAAGGTTTGATTTCAAATGATGTGAAAAGGGACAAACTTGATGGCTAGTGCCACAACATTCCAAGAACTCAGTTCCTGGTCACTATGTTCAATGGAAATGGCTCATCAGACAACTGTGGTAATTTTGTATCATACCTCAGGACTTCTGTCAAGCATGGGAAAGGCAGAAATGGCTGAGAAAGAGGAGCCAAGAGTGAGGAAAGGAGGGAAAACACAGCTTTTGAGATTTTATTCTGCCTTCCTCTTTCCTGCACTCCATGTCCTCGTGTGTTGACATGCTTTATTTTCATTACTTTGCCAAAAAATCTTTTCTCCAAATGTATTTATTAGCACCCAGCTGCCTAGGCTTTCTAACACCAGTCTCTTTTGCTCATCAGGCTCTTGTCATGGGATTTGCTAATAGCTTAAGCATGAGTTATCAAGGTCAACGTAAAAATAATGTTGTGCTCTGATGTGGAATTTCTTGTTTTTCCTAGCGGCACTAATAAAGGTTCAGTTACAGTAACGCTGTCTTATCTGCCTTTTGCTGACATCATATATTTCACAGTTTAGGGTAATGTTTTTGACATGTTCTTTATTTCTTTTACTTAAGGATCTCTGAGTAAATTTCTTTCTTATTCCATTTTAGACAAGTTTCTCTCAACAATTCATTATCCCTGATGCCATGCCCATCCCTTCTCTGTTCCTCTGTCCTCAAGCCCATTTCCACTGCACCCTCTGTTTGCCCACATGATCCTACCCTTAAATAAAACCCCACCACCTTGATGAGATTTCAAATGAGATTTGCAAAGAAACAGAGCATCAGAGACATGCAGGAAAGCTCTAGGTGCAAAGAATGAATTTCGCTAGCTGGGTGGTTTCCTTTTTATCCACCAGCCCAATTTAAATGTCAACACTAATTGAATTTTCCTTAAAATTAATCCAAAGCTTGCTCAAAACTTGGGGGTTTATGCAGTTCTTTCTTTTGCCTTTTCTCCATCGTACTCTCTTCCTCCTCTTCCCGAGCCCCATCATTGCCAGTGGAAGTCAAAAGGTCTCAAGAAGACCTATTTCTAGTAGGTTCACCAGTTCCCTTACTGTCCATCAGACAGAAATTCAGAGCACTGCTATTCCCCAACTTCTGCCACAGACCTGCTCTATGACTTCCCCTTTACTACTTCTGCTTAATTATAGCTGTGACGGATCTGGGGCAGAGATGGCCCCATGAGATGTCTGTACCACACCAGGGATCCAGAGCTGTGGTTGAAATCTATTGCTTTCAGAAATTTGTATCCAAGTGGTAATTGGCTGAGGAATAGAGATTGGGAACAGGTTTAAAAAAAAATAATTCAGATGCTTCTTTCTTTCTTTCTTTCTTTCTTTTTTCGTTCTCTCCTGGAACAGTTTTCCAAAAGAAATATGTATTTGTACTTAAGTAAAGACCCATTCACGTGTGTGTGTGTGCAGATTTCTTTTTTAGATTTTCATATTCATACCCTTGCTCAATGATGCAGATAACTAATTTAGTAAAAAGCATAATATCCAGAAATGGTTGTTTAGTATCCTTACTTGTGTGCAAAATGCTCAGTATTTGGTCTCTAATTCTGTTTGTAGCCTTTAGCTACAGAAGTATTATTAATAAGCTCAGTGTTGTGTATCTGCAGATGTTCCAAGATCTCTTTTCATGGGGAGTTATATAGCATACTAAATTTTCATGCAAGCAGTCTCTCCACCACAAAGGTATAAAATCAGAAAACTTGGATAAATCCACCAAGGCAACTGAAGGAATATGGTTATTTTAGGCAATAACTTTAATAGAATGGGCATATACATAGCAATAAACTTCCCCTCAACTTTACGAAGAGCCTGGCAAGGGTCACAGCACAAGGTGTTTATTACTGTAAGAGTCATTAGTGCTGAAAAGACAGATTTCAAGGCATTTGGATTGTCACTATCAAATGTCATCTTTGATATAAAAATGTAAATTTCAGAAGTATCTGTCGACTCTTTGTTATAATTTAATTATCAGAACAAGCACTCTTTCATCTCGTGGATGCTGCTCTCAGCAAATTGAAAAGGGAGGCAATTAGCAACTGCCAGTTTCCCAGCTATATGGGACTGTTGCAGCTTCTTGTTGTTTTAACAGGTACTTGAATTGTTGTTCCCTTATGGGATCAGCCTAAAAACTTACCTGGTACTGGGGTTCTTCCACTTGAGACTTTAACCACGGACTTAGTGACTTGCCCAGCCTTGAAAATGGGCAGCATTGGGAAAGAAGAGGCAAAAATAGATGCAGGTGGGACTTTGACTTCTATACAAAATCAGTCTGTGTAGACTTAGGGCTCAGTTCACCTTTGTTTGTAACTCGGAGCTGGCTGGGGTTATTCCTCACTTTGGCAGAGGTTATTTTTCTGCCTCCATATAAAATGTGTGGAGATTCTCCTGTGCATGAAGTATTTCAGAAAGCTGCTGTGAAACTTGCTTTGATAGGTTTTCAGAGCCAGATACTTCATCAAGGCTGCTAATTCATGTCTTTACTACAGCTTTTAAATCTTGGGACTACTTATCAGTCATTCATTTCTTGATTTGTATTTCCCAGGTAAGGAAATAATTAAGAATTGACTTGGAAACCAGGAAACACGTAACCACTTATTAAATAAATAAATAAATGAACATTATTGGACTCAATCATGCAGGTGAGGCTTGTCAAGGATTAGCAATGTAACTGATTTGTAGCCTGAATTCTGTCACTAGCTTTATAGAACCAACCCCTTTATGAACAAAGTAATTGACTCCTGTGTGCCAATTATGCCTTGTACCAGTTAGTTTTTATAGTGCATATACATTATTACATCAAATGTGGGATTTCTGTTTTAAATGAAAAATTCCACTTTAATTAACTCCAGTAAAAATTGAAGGTTGCCATTCTCCAAGATTAAAAAAAAACAAAAACAAAAAACCCAAACAAAAAAAACCAACCAACCAAAGAAAACTCCAAACTCCCAGAACCTACCCACTGCACAACAGGGAATCTGTGTCAGCTCAGTCAATCCATCTATACAGCATTACGTTATCCAACACTTTAGAACAGAAATCAGAAAATAGTGTCTATCTAATATTAAAGTGTAGCTATAGCTGCACTTTTTCCCATTCTCCATTTTTACTCACTTGCAAGAGCCATAGGGTGTTGTGGGTGCTTGATGTTTACAGGATCAAAGTCAGATGTGCTTTTTCTTGCTCATACAGTCTTAAGATGTAGTGGTTTAAAGTGCAGAGAGATTTCTGAAGCTCAAGTATTTGTCAGGTATGCATATGAGGAAGAAAAAAGTCTTTTATAATTTTTATTTGTGTTTCTCTGACATGCAGTAGGTTATGCTGACTGAATGGTTTATAGAAATGAAGCCAAATAACTGGCAATAAAAGTGCTATGCGCAAAAGTGTGTAAGTGGCACCTGGCAGAAGCTGACTGACAAATTATAATAAATACTTGACATGTCATGTAAATATGTGACACTTGGTCAAAATCAGTTTGAGTCACAAAGCACCTAAGGCGTAATAAAGTTTAATAGCACCATTTCAATTTCACCCATTTGCTTATGATGTTTTATTATTGGGATCATTCAGCTATAGATTTTTGAGCTCTAAATTCACAATTTAAAGCACAGGGCTTCAAAAAGTATCAAAGGACTGACTCCCTTAGATGTGAAAGATAGATTTAATCTCCCAGTATTTATAATTTTCCATCCTTTTGGCACAGCTACAACTTGTGCTGAAAGCTTTCCAATGAATCAGTGTCTCCTGGAATGGAAGGAAAAGTTGTTAACTCTGCGGCCACAGTTGAGCATCTTGTGAAATACTGAGCAGGGTGTGCAAGCGAGAGGGAGAGAAACAAAACAGAGGGCACCCAGAAAGGGATGAAATGGACATAGCAAACCCAAAGCAGGGGAGGACACACATTGTTTTGTTGTATTGCAGTAGATGAAAGTTGGGTGAAACCAGTGATTTGTGCAACCCTATAGGTGATCAAAGCAAGCAGCAATAGCTGGTTTTGTAATAACTTGCCTTCAGGAAAAGGTTCCTTAGCCCTCGTGTTAAGGTTGATACAGGTCATATGAGAGGAGGGGAATGCTGTGATTAATCAGTGGCTGCTCTCCCGGAGAAAGCCACAATCAGCTCACGGAGCAGAGGGATGCATGGGGAAGTTCTTGCAGGAACAGCGGGGGGGGAAAGTGTGTCTGAGAAAATAGAAATCAGGGAGCAGGGGCTGCTTTAACTTTGAGTAGAAAGTTGATTGATGTTGAAACCATAAACGCACCCCTGGAGCCAGGGACTGAAATACAGATATTGATGTGCTGCTCTGTAGATAAAATAGCTTATGAGGGGAAAAGCGGAGGCTGCAACAGATTCTGGTGCCATGGAAGTGTTGCTCTGCAACAAAATTCTTGTTTATTTTCGGAGGTCCCTCAAACTGTAAGAAAATATTCCCTGTAAGTCTGCCATATGCGCATGAACAGGTTCCACAGAGTAACAAGAGCACTGTCCTAGGTCTTATGCTGACTCCTTTTTAATTAATTTCGAATGTTTCTTTTCCTGTTGCTTTCTTCAGTAGAGTAAAACATGAGCCCCGCTCCCCGTCCCGGGTGGTTTATTTTTGGAGGTTTGCAATAAAGTGCAGATAAAGTTGAGAAGGACAGTTTCAAATGTGGGTACGGTTTTTCTCTCATTTCAAATGTCTAGAGGCCTTTTCCATCTGAAAATTAGTGTGAACGCAGGCAGGAGTCCGCACACGGACTTCACCTGGAAGGATCACAAATCCAACACAGCATTTGTTAGTGGCCTATAGGGAAACTTTGCTTGCTTGCTTGCTTGCTTTTAGCAGCGCAGTTATTCTCCTCCTCTTCTGGGTCGATTATTCACACAGTAATAATAAAAATTTTCTTTAGATTAGCAGTGAAAATAAGTAGGAGGAAAATCTGATATACGAGCTGGTTGCACTGCCAGGGTAGTGCTGAAGGCAGTAGAATATTACAGGGACAGAAGCTGGCTCTGTGCTATTTAATTTGAACTCATAAAAGCTGGTTGGTTATTCTGGGCATGCATGTATCCCTGCACAATTAGATATATGTTTGCCCTTGTTCTGTTTGTGAAATAGCCAAGTGAGGTTTAAATTCTTCCTACCACAGCAGCTTGTTGCCAATGTAACTGAGCCCGAACTCAAGGAATAGATTTTAATGAAGTTCATGGACCTGATTATTTTTAGTTGACCATTAGGAGCTTTGTCCCAGTTCAGTTCCCAGTGGACGGTTGTCCAAGTTAAGAAACTTGCCATTGCAGTTGGCATTAATTAGGCCCCTTGTCGCAGTCATAACACGGTTTCCAATAATTCAGTGGCCCAGGCGCTTGAACCGCTCTCTAGGCAAATGCTCGTTAGCCTCCAATGGTATTTGCTCTGAGAGTAGGGACTCATTCGGCAGAGAAACTTAGATGAATGGCTAAGTAGTACAGTGGAAAACAATGAGATGTATTTGTGTAATTTCCCTCCTTGGAAAGCTAAATGACAGTGTCTCTACCTTGAATGACATTTCTACAAATATTGAGCTTGTGTGTCAACATGTAAGGATCTTTTACTGGCAATATCTCAGCTGTTTTGCTGCTCTTCGTTATGAAGCAGCTGGGAATTTGTATGACCAGGGAAACTGTGGGTGTAACATAATGATCATTCTCTTCCACCATCCAGTCTCACCCTCCTTCCCTTTCTCAGAGGCAGGAGAACCAGATCGCCTCCTCACTGCTCAGCCCCTGGGGCCACGGTGCAGTTCTCAGCAGCAATTGCCATCTTGGCTGACCTAGAGGTCCACCTAAGGCTGATCTTTAAGGGTGGTCAATCCTGGATGCTACCAGGATGTGTTATATTCATTAGCTAAAGGATAGTCTGCGTAGAGGTTTTCTGTCTGTACATGAAGCTGAACACCACATCAAAACTAGGCTTGTTCTATTTTATGCTATTTTATTATTACCTCTCAAGCAGCTTTTGCAGGCTCTACCATGCAGAAAAACAAGCCAATAAAGGCTAAGTTTGGCAATTTGTTTTCAGTGCATGTAGAATTAAGCACATGCTGTGTTCTGTGGTGAAATCTTGTCCTGATTGAAAGCAATAGAATTATAACATTGGACATTAGTATGATATTCTTTAGCACATTGAAGAAAGATCTGCTGTCTTCTAGTAGAAAGACTGTAAATATTTCCCTCCAAGTTTTAATCTTCTTTCACCTTCTTTCTCGATTTTATAATTTTTGTTAATCCCTTTGGTTCCTGCTTATTTTATTCCAACAGATTTTCCATATGTAGGGAAAAAACAATTTTCTACTGCATGGCTCTCAGTTGTAAGTCAATGGCAGATTTATTGATGTTTTCCAGCAATATGTTACATATACTTTTATTTATATTTGTGATCAAATACTGGCCAGGTACCTGGTAACTGAAAGGTATTTAAGCAAATAAATGTCACCTATACCTAGAAAGAGAAATAGTGCTGGAAAGAGAAAAGATATATTCAAATTTGGGGAGGATATATAGGGGATCTTCATGTTTTTTTCTTCTATGCAGTCTGTAGACTAAGAGTTGACAAAAGATATGCTAGGTACTATTTGTAAAAATAATTGGTCCATATTTCTAGGGCTTGGTGATTAATAAGTCATGAATCTTGTCACAGGTTGTTTTACATTGCATATTAAGTACTTACTGGCAATTTATTTAAGACAACTGTCATTAATTTATACATAGGACTGGGTGGTGGGCAGGGAAATATCTGCTAACTTATTTCCCAGCGAATGAACACTTGAAAACTCCATCCCAAAAGTGATTTAATCTTTAGAGTCTATGTAATTTTCATTAAGGGAAGAGGCAGAAGTACAGGCAGATCTGCAAGCTGTCAGCATGGCTGAATCTGTACTTCTCAATGAGATTCCCCAGGGACAGGATGTACAAGAAAGAGAAAAGGACACCAGGAGCAGTTCCTCTCTGTGCAGACAGTTGATGTGGGAGGGCAGAAACAATGTAATAATCTGTATGAATTTAGAAAAGAAATGGAGATGAGGCATTAGCTGTAGAAAACACTGTCATCAGATTTTGTTATTTTTATTATTATCTGTACTATCTAGGGAGGGAAGAAGGTGTATTTGATCAAGGGGAAGAGTGGGCCAAGGCGTGAGAAGGGAGCTCAGGAGGTAGGGTGAAATTACTGTGGATGTAAAGCAGAAGAGCAGAGGATATTCCCCAGACTGTGCCGGGGAGGAGGAGAAAAGCTACAGGATGGAAGGAGAGTTCAAGGAGGAAAAACAAGTTGAGTCACCGGCAGTAAGTTTTCTTCTGGGGAAAAAACCCAAACCCCACAGCATATTGTGCAGAAGAGAGATGGAGACCAGAAGGGGGGAAGGTTTGCAGAGTAACTGATGGTGTGACTCCTCTCAGTAATTTATTGAAAAGTTATTTATTCTAAAGCCCCACAGGGTAACATGGAGAAGGTTAATTAAGAGCTGTGCTAGCCACTATTCAAGGTGGAACTGTACTTTAAACAGGCTCAAGTAATACAAGCTTTGCTTTAGAAGAGCTCTTGAACTCCTGCAGCTGGTTTTCTTTTCCCCTTAGCTCTCTCCTTATTCTGTTTTCCTGTTGCTTGCTTTTCTGACTGCGCCTTCTTCCTATCCTACCTTTAAGACTGAGCCCAATTAATGCTGTGATGTGTTTACAAACACAAAATCCCCTCGCCTGTTTCCCAGTAATCCCACAGGGTGTGCGATTCGTGGGCTGTGTCCGTGCTGACACTGGGATGTCTTGCTGTGTGGTGCATTGCCATGGAGATTGGGATTGCCATGGCAACTTGCACCTTTTCCAAGGCAGCAGCTGAATAAAAGGAGCTTTGCAAAAGTGAAATAGCAAAATCTCAGGATCCGATATTTAAACATCAAGCATAATCCAAAAATTTTACTGGTCTGGAACATGCCTCCTTTGTTTTGAGAATAACCAAAGCATTAAATGCTTAAATAAATGGAGTTTTCTTGGTTTAAGTATTAGTAAATAAAGAATCTTTTGAGTGGGTTTGGTATTCATGCAGGGCTTAATAAAAAAGGAATATATTTCGGAACAGCCACTGCAGAATAGCAGTCACTGTCCACCTTTCCGCTGTCAGCGAAGGTAAGGGCAATCAGTTCAATAGGTATCGTTGCCTCAGTTTCCACAACCATCAAATGGTCCTACAAAGCAGATGAAAGGAAGATGCTGTTGTAGGAGGAGACTTTAGGCAATGGGTTGGGGGAGAAATAGCAGCAGTAGACCGTAATTTTAGTCCCTTCTTGTAGGAGGGACCTAAGAAGCACCTGCTGGGCCATCCTCACCTCTGTCCTCTCACTGATGGCTGGTGGGTAACAAATGTGGAATCCTTAAAGAAGACGTAGTCTTGCATGTAGGCAATGAAGTTGTGTGTGGCATCGGAGTATATGGCTTCGTTCCCTTGCCTTTGGATGAGAAAATCCTCATCTCCCTGGTAGCACAGAGACGTACCACATACCCTTGCTTCCAAAACTGCAGGATGTCTGGTCTCTGCACACAGACCCCTTGGACTTAGCAGGGATTTAATGTATTGCCAAGGAAAGCCAAAATTAGAAAAAGCCCACTTAGCATATGTGCCGGTCAGAGTTTTAAAAAACTCTGTTAGTTATGAGAAAATAACAGTGGATCATCAAAATCTTTTCTTTGGTTTATTTAGGTTAACTTTCTCCAGAACAAAAAAGCTGTTTTCACGTATTTTCCATATGTTTTGCAAGTTCTGAATGCCATTTTAAAATATCAATAAGATACAGGCTTTAGGCAAAATTACTTTTCAACCACTACTCGGTGTTTGAGATTTTTTTTTAATGTTAATCTGTGCCTTTATTTTTTTGAAATAAAAATCCATATGGAGAACATAGCCAACAGTGTTGCAAGCCATATGATCATGAAACTATATGTAGCCTTTTTTCTTACCTTCAGTTAAAAATAAAATAAAATAAAATATTCCTATACATCTGTCTATATATGAGTGGTTCCAGGCTAGCCTGTCTTTGTGAGAGGTGGACATGTGCTATGAAGGAAGATTTCTTTTGTGCAATGGTAGATATAGATATTTTTTTTTATGGAAGTTGAAAGAAAAAAAGAAAGTGCTTTAATGGCTGCCTGTTTTCAGCTAGGAGGGGGTCCTGTCTGAAAGCATTTTAACTGACAGACCAGCAAGCTGAAGTGTACCACATATAATTGCTGCCGATCACAAATATATAATCATCCCTAGAGTGGATGCAACAATACGCTTAGTGGGGGCGGATGAATCTACCGAGACATGAAGAACTGAATCTTGAGGGAGATCTATAACATTTCAAAGGAAAATAATTTCAGTAATGGAAAAGTCAATGTGACTTGGCCTGCTGGGGTGAATAGTCCCTCTTAACTCTTTAGGCATGTTTACACATTGACAGTAGGACACAACTGGGCAGAAGAGAGACACCTTGGCTTTGCAACTCATGGTATGGTACGAGGCTGGTTTTCTGTCTTTGCCCTCCTCACTGCTGCTGTTCTCATTCTTTCTCTCTTTCTCACTTATCGCTGGCTCATACAGTAAAATAACATCTTCCCAGCCCCTTCTGTAGCTAATTCTGGTCCTTCGCTGGGTTATACAAAATGATAAAATTTGCTTAAAAGCCTGGTCTTTGGGAGGAGTTTATCCTGAGTGTAGTCTGGGTGTTTAGCGAAGTTTGCTGTATACTGACAGCCATTTCAATTTCACCTGTTGAAGCTACTGGTGACTGATAAAAGCACACACAATTTAGAAATCTTTAGCTCTTAATTCTTAAGAATTGCAGTTGCTCAGCAAATGTTATGGTGTGCCCTTTATTCAGCGATCATGAGACAGCAGTAAATTGCCAGAAACGAGTTCAACTGCAAAAAAAAAAAAAGGCAAAGAAAGGAGGACCCCCCCCAGTCTAGAAATTACTATACACAAAAACACATATTTCATTTCACTGTGGAGATGTATTTCAAACCAATTCAGAAAGATTAAAGTTGGCAACTTTGCAATAAGATGATTTTTCCATCTTTTAAGTTAATGGCATGATAGATATAACTTTCATCTCTGAGAAGT
>JAOXJM010000015.1:2040425-2054969 GCA_026413425.1 Tringa solitaria | reverse complement strand
CTATCTCTAGTTTTAAAAATCCAATAAAATTCTTTTAATGAAAAAATAATAAAATGGTTCCTTAGCTGGTTTATATGATGGTAATTGTGAAAATGTCAGCATATGGGATCGATTTTCTAGAAGAACCTTCTCAAAACATATACACAAACGTCACCACAGTGAGATCCAGTGCAGACCACTCTGACTCTGATGTGTTGTGTAGAAGGAAGGTTTGGACCAGATTTTGAAATGCTTCACAAACACGTTTCAGCGTCAACATCAACAAGTGGACACAAACACTCATCCTTTCCTCTGAAACGTTCTTCTATGCTGTTTTGCTGAGAGTTGTGAACATATCTTGGGTTTGCGTATTAGAAACATAAAGCGGCATTTGAGAAATTTAGGAGTAGAGGCTGGAGAGCTGCGACTCTCACCCTGAACACTTGACATCTCCTCCCAGTGTCTCATGATGAAAGCCACAGCCTCCAGGAGCACGCAAGCCTCCCTCGTTACTAACACAGGGCTTCCAAGCAAGTTACACTTACATTTGGCCCAAGGTTTTGTGCGTTTTCTTTCTAACAATCTTATTCACCCTTGCAGATCTGCAACAGCTTCTCTGATGGCCTTCTGAATACTTGGTAAAAGCCATTAATTTGGAGCAAGGATGGCAATTATGTTCATAAGAGAGCTAAAGAGACTGTTTTGCCGCTTTGGTTTATTGGATGACTGAGCTAATTCATTATTTGTACAGGAATCTTATTTTTTACTGCTGGATGGTCATCCAGTCAGGATTGTAAATCAAATTAATTTGAATGCGTGAGATCTGCAAGAGGGTGTTTCTGTTTTGGTTTAAATATAAGAAGTAATTAGCTAGGAAAAACTTTACTGCTCTGTAACTGACTTTTTGGCAGTTCTGCAGTTAAAGCTATAGGCAGCGTATTAAGTCCAAGAAGAGAATATGGTGATTAAAAATGAATTCCTTACTACTTGGACTGGATCAACAGCTTAGCTTGTGTTTGTTAGGAGAGGGCATCTGTCTCCCTGCCTTATTAGATGAGGAGAAGGCAAATATAAACACAAGAAAGAGCCAATCTAGCCCCCTACATTGCTTCCACTTTGCCAAAAGCCACTGTACTGACTGTTCTAGTGGGCTGCTGCAGCTGCGAGTACATCTGCCGCCACTGTGCCTCTCGCCACGGGGGTTGTCCCTCTAGGTTTGCTCTCCAAAGGCAATCTGTCAATACAAATATTGACAGGTGCCACCTCACCGCTGTGTGTTTTAACCAGATTATGTTCCCCAGAAGGAACGGCGTACACAGAGGCGCTGAACAGTAGCTGTACACTTTGTTTGTAGGGATAATAACTGGCAGAGAGAGGCTGATGCAGGGGAAAAAAGGAATGTCCTGTCAGCCTTATAATTATCTGCAGATAAATGGATGTGATCAATTCTTTTGATGCAGTTAGCACCAGATTTACCCTGTCTAAAAAAAAATAATAAAAAATTCCTTGACTTCCCATCATTTTACGGATCCTCATTCTGAGATGTTCTGGAAGTCATAACGTATCTCCGAAGGGCTCGCACGTAGAGGAACGTCCACAGTGCCAGGATTCAGACAGCGCTGCCAAGACGCAGTGGTGGGATGGAGGGAGAAGTCGATTTGCAGCACGGTTCCAAGAGAAGCTGATAAACATATGGGAAGGACACGCATTACAAAGGGTACTTCTGAGGCTGAAGACCTGGACGGAGCCGAGAAAATCTGTGTTCAGTTCCTTTTGTTGGCATGAGCTGTCTGTAATTTTTTTATCTTTTTTTTTTTCTTTGAACAGATTCCTGTATTTTTGGTACCTGGTGTCAGAGTGGCTGTGTCCTAGGGCAATGAAAATAGATGTTAATTAATAAAGCAGGCACCAGAAATGCTTCTCAGCTATAGACATCCTAATATTTGCTGGTAGCAGCCAAGGGAGCCAATGCTTTGAGTGCTAAAATTGCTTAAACAGCTCTCCAGTAGAGATTGATTACTGGGGAGCGGGGACGGTGGCACCGACGTGGCTGTGTCTGCTCCGAGGGCTCTGTCTGTCCCGTACTCGTACAAAGCCCAGGCTGATATTAATGGAAGCAGTGCTTGAATCGCCTCGAGTAAAAATTTAGTTCCCATAATATATTTCAATGAATATAATGGCTCTGTCGGCATTTTATATAAACCTTAGTGAAATGTGGAATGGCTGCTTTAAAAGGAGAAATCTGCGTGCTTTGGATAAGAGCGCTCACAAATTTATTGGGTTTTTTTAATGGGGCTGATGGAGATGTAGCGAGATTGGAATGGTCAAAGCCTGCAGTTCCGTTTCTGGCTAAATTTTTGATGGAAATATGGTCCTTACACTGGCAAGAATCTGGGTATTTTGATGAGATTCTAGTGATGTTAACTGGGAAATGTGGATGGGAGAGGAATAGGGAGGGTCTGTGGGGCTGAAACAAATTCAGACGATCTACCTGTTTCCATGTCCTATTGCTGTTGGTGCTTGGCAGCTTGGAAGTGGACGCTGGGGCTTTTTACAACCCTGAATCCAGAGCCAGGTGCCTTTATCTGTCAGCAGAGCCTAATGTTGTTTGCTCAGGTCCCATCTCCGCTGTACCAAGCCACCAAGAATGGCAGTTCAGCTTTTTTCAGCATTTTGATGCTAGAAACCTCTAATAGATACTTCTTTTAAGGGTCCCTTTTACTTGAAAATTAATGTTAAGTGCATTTTCAAAGAGAACAACTGTGGGGCAGTTATACTTTTTTTCTGCTCAGCTTTGATTAAAGCCTCTTCATATTTATTTTTAAGAGAATCACGAGGCATTTGCTTGTCGCTAAATATAAGCTGGATGACTCAAAGAGAATGCTGAGGTCCGGATTTTGGGAGATGAATCAGTGAGATGCTCTAAGGACTATTAAATCCCACTTCATATTTTCCAAGTTGCCAACAAATGTAAACAAGAAAAATTAAGATAACATGTTGTTTTGGTCTGTATTTTTAGGCTGACATATGCTGCTGAGTCTCAGAGAGCACCTCGCAGACACGCGAGTGCTTTAATACTGTACCCCATAATGATTCATATAGATGTGACTTTGTTTTTCCCAAACTTGGACTTCTCTTCTTCTGACGTCGTTCCCATGTTGAGTTGGGCACTGTGCCTTGCTTGACCATCTCTGCACAGTTTTGTGTCTTTTTAACGTATTTAGGCATCAAAAGAAGCATATTGGCCTAAGTTGTTTGTTTTGGTGGGGTTTTTTGTGCTTAAGGTTTCCTTTTTACATGCTGAGGTATTTTTGAAAATTCTGAAGAACTTTTTCCGCATTTAAGCAGACCAGCACTTTTAGAAAGCTTGTCCACAGAGAACTTGGTATTTATTACAGCAGAAAGGAAGATTATTTTTTTAAAAAAAAAGCAAAACCACGTCAGTCTAGTTTCTAGGGTAAATGAGTGTGATAAAGCCTCATAGATAATTTCTAAGAGTGTTCATTCTAAATATGTATTTCAAGCCATGTTTTTTCCAAGGGCTTCATTCTTTCTGCTAAGGCCATGATCTTGTAGCTTTTGGTTCATCTTCAGCTGAGTTTCAAAAGGTCCCTTTCACATGCTGTAAATAATTTAAGTCCAGATTAAATGAGGGAGCATCAGTGCAAGCATCCAGCTCTCCAAAGAAATCTATTTCTGTTTTTGGAAGTGAAGAAGAGCTATTTGACTGTGCCTGAAACACAGCTTTGAAATGTTATAATTTCTGCTTGTGACTGTGTGATGGCAGTTGATGCAGTTGACCACAAGTGCTAAACTGAGAGAAAATCAGTTGCGTAGTCAGAGCCTGAGGATTTGTCTGAGTATGTGAGGGAATTTGCAAGATGTATATGCTTAACTCATCTGTATCCTTTTTAAAAAAGAACAAATTTGTAGATGTTGATGCATATATAACTTTACGGAAAGAAATTCCACGTCGACTTTTTTGTTAGATGTCTCTCTATTCACAGTGCTACTTAATTAAAGTGTAATTTTTTTCTGCATCATTCCATTACAAGGAAAATCACTTTATGAAGAGGCTGTAGAATATTACCATGAAGGTTCTGCTATGCAGAGGGAAGGATTTGAGATATCATTGAAGTAACAAGAATCATTGTTCTATAGGTCTGAATTTCCCATTTATTGCCTGTTTACAGAATGTGATTCCTGCTTGTGTGAAGAGGTTTTCCTATAGCCTATAGCCCTGACAGGCATGAGGTGCCCTTCTGCTCAAAAAGTGGTTTTTTTTGAAGTGCTCTATTTCTTTTTTTTCCAATGTTGGGACTAAGACAATTCATATCAAATTCCAGATGGGAACAGAGGAAATCCAACTGCTTTATATCACATACAAAAACCTGTATCGACTCTAGGTTTGAAGTTGGAAATCCTAATCAACTAGAGTGCATTCTCAAGTCGGATAAATCTTAACAGACCTTTTAATCAATACGTCTTAGAGTTTGTGCCAGAGCACATAGCCAGCTGGAATATATATGACTTTCGGTAAAGTTACAGAATTCCTGTGCGTGTTTGTTTAGGACAAGTATCTCTCTAAGATATTGTATTGTTGCTGTATGGAAGAGATTTAAGCTGACTCTGAGCTTAAATTACTGGGTTTTTCTTCCAAATTTAGAGCTTGGGGTCGAAATCTAGAATAGTCTCACTCTAGGGGTACAACTATAAATGGGAAGCAGGCCTGTGGAATGGTGCTGCTAATTTTGTAAATGTGTATGGATGTGTAAAAATACTTATGCTTCACTGTGCACCGTTTCTCACTTTTCAAGTGTCACTTTTAGTCATTTGCGTGACCTTCCCAAGCGCTGGACTGAATATCACTTTTGGGCAGGAGCTAAAGGCCAGCGATGTCACATTGTGGCTCGGTTCAGTAAGCTTTGGGATGAGCTTTGCAGACTTTTTCTGTCTTTTTGCAGCCCTGATGTTTTTGGCAATCCATTTGTTCCCGCTGCTGCTTACATGCAAGAGCAGATTTACCACCTCCAGGTACCTTGGAAAGGACTCTGGCGTAGCTGGCTGAGTTGGTCTATATTTACAGGGTTTTGTGCTGTAGAGGAGCACACAAACTGGCACCTACTGCCCATGCCTGTAACAACAGCCCTTTGGTGGAAGACGTGGAGCAGGAGCAGACTAATTCGAGCTGCTTCCCGTCTCCCTCTGGGCGAACACAGCCCTTGTTCCAGTCGGTTGTACAGGGTATTTGGTTTTCTTGCCAGCTCTGTATGGGAATGATTTTTGTGGTAGCAAAGGTTGGTGAAACTGCAGTGCTTTCTGCTGTAGAGACACTGTGTCTTCATGTGCTGTGGAGGAGATTGGTGTAGCCCTTACTCAGCACCATCCCTGGAGGTGTTCAAGGCTGGGCTGGATGAGGCTTTGAAAAAACTGGTCTAGTGGGAGGTGTCTTCACCTATGGCAGGGGCTTGGAGCAAGATGATCTTTAAGGTCCCTTCCAACCCAAACCGTTCGATGCTCTCTTTCTTAAATAGCTGCGATAAGGGTCATACCCCACACTTGAAAGCAGGATAGAGTGGGGAAAAACTATTTTTCACTTCTCTTGATCGTACTTTCACAAAATTTTAAACTTGAAAATCTCTCCCCCTGCCAGGATTTCTCTAAAGAAAAAAAGATAACCTTGGCGTGCTACTGTAATTGTCACTCGCTGTTTCCCTTGGCGCTGTTAGGACAAGTGTTGCTTGTACCCTGAAGGCAGACAGCAGCGCTAAATTCTATCCGACTGTGACTGTTGCTTTATTACCATGAGGACGCAGGACTGAGCAGACACTGCAGAGGAAGATATTTCAAACTCCTCTTATACCTTCAGTTTGGGAAATTACATTTTGCCATGTAGTTTTTAATCTGTCGGTATAGACCATACAAAATGACAAGAGAGCATGATTTAATTTTATGATAGCACTGCATTAGATGACCACTTTATGTTGCTGTAAAAGAGGGATTTGAAGTGGTGGTGTGCTTTGCTCTTCCTTCCACATTTGAGATTCTTATTTCTTGAAGTCTGACACTAGAATCTTAAGAATGTTAAGAACAGCTTAACCCTTGTCTCCTGGGACCTGGTGACCCATGCGGAGTCATATTTGGCAAAACAGATATCACATAGGCACTGAGTGTTGTGCATCATTTTATCAGGACTTGTCAAAATGCTTTATAATGGAGATCAAGCCCGATCTCTCATTTCACAGCTGGGAAAAACCAGGTCCAGGGAGCGTAAGCAATAAGCAGATGGCCAGAACCCAAATCCAGTTTGGTTTTCTGTCCATGCTTGCATGTATGAGCTTGTGTTGCTCAGTGGAGCATGAAAAAGAGCTACTGGACAAGGCATATTCATGTGCCGTGGCCAAGTACTGCCCACCTGTGCTAGCCAGACTCCCGAAGGCTCGGGAGCGGTGGCTGAGTCCCAGCCCCACCTGAACATGAGGTGCATGGCTCCTGGTCCTGAAGGGAAGAGCTGTCAGCGTGGGCACCTCTCCTGGGAGCACAGTTGTGCTGGAGAGATGTGATCTGGCTCTGGAGAGCAGGAATAACAGTGATCAACTGCTGGGTGAAGCTGCTCATCCTCCTCCCTCGGTCAGCAGTACCTGCACGCGAGGGAAGGGGATGAAGCGGTGGCCGGTTTTGGTTGTTATTCATAAGGTTCCACATCTTGCACTTGCCGTGAGCAGCTGGGTCCTGATTGTCTCTTGGTCTCTGTTATTTTTTTATTTATTCATACCGCTACAAATTCAGTGCGAGTAGGCAGTGGCAGTTTCTTACATCAGCATTGCAGCTGTGCAAGACAGAACAGAATCAGAATTGTATTGGGCAGGTATGTATGAAGGAAAAAAAAACAAAAGAAATAGGTTTTGGTTCTGACCCTTGAGCAGAAAGGAGAAGAGTATATATTCTTGCGTAAATCAAAAGTAATGCCGTTGGTGTCATTGCATTTTTATCTTGATAAAATTGAGATAGGGAAGAACTAGTACTACTGCATAGGATTCTGGTAAAACCCTTGTCCAGAAAATTGTTTACAATTCCAGGCACTCGTATTCAAAGAAGATACACTGAAACAGATGTAGAGCAGAGGTTTTAGGGTGATTGAGGAAATGATTAACAAGAAGAGATTAGATTAGTCATGCTTTGTTAGCTTATCAGAGAAAACTGTGATAATGCATCATGTGGATACACACCAGGGAAGAGGAGGAATATGCAAAATTAGGGCCGAGGTTGGCATGAGCGTAAGTGGCCAAAGCTGAACCTGAGAAAAAGTTTCATTCCTGTTAGAACACATCCTGTATTCATTTCAAACAGCCTCCGAACAGGAAAGACGCAGGTAAAAATTCACTTGTTTTGAGGATGATGGTCTATTAAACTTAATTTAAAAAAGCCAAAACCACAAACTCACCCAAACAACGAAAGCAGTAACAGTAGGATTATAACCTTATCTTGATGTTCTTTAGTTTAATTGATGAGCAAATTGCTGTAGTCTTTTTCCAATCTCTGACACTAGAACAATTCATACCATCTGAGAATCTCATCCTGAATTTTCAGAGGTAAATTGATCCATTTTATCTGCAGCGTCATCATGGGAAGAGATGTATGTTCACGTGCAAGGGAAAAGAGGGAAGTAGAGTTAAAATAAGTCCTGTTCCCCAGTGTTCCAGCCAATGGAAAAACGTGCAGTTGCAGAAGGACACATAAACATGGGGCTTCTGGTTTGGGTGCTGGTGGAGGGAATTTAAAGCAGTGACAAATACCCAAGCAGTTCTGTGTAATCATCGTGCTATCTATTTTATCGAGCCATGGAAATGAAATAAAATCCAAGGTGAGCATCCACTTAAGAGTTCCTAAAGGGTTTCTTGAGAATGTGCCAAATTCAATATGTCTTTGGGTGCCTTAAAGTTCATGCAGAGAAAACACTCTCTTCTGCCAAAATTTATTAGAATGGGCTATTATTGGAGCTCTGAGGACAATTGCTTAGAAGGCACTTGTTTCATCGTTCTGTATCTTAATTATTGAAGTGATGGAAGTCAACAAGGCTAATCTGATTTGTGGGAGTAATTGAGGTCAGTGCACAGGGAAGAGGGAGAGAAAGGGAAGGAGGCTTGCCACTTAATACATATGAAATGATAACTTTCACTTTGATAAGCAGAGAGCAACCTGGAAATGAGTAAATTTTCCTCCAACAATTTATAGGGCTTTGAAGATTTCAAAAAAAGTCGGGAGAGGGAGGAGGGCGCACAGAACTACACAGATTTTATAACCCTGTAGCACTTCATAGGAGACTGGGAAGAGAGAGAAAAATAACCACTGTGCAGAATGGTTTATTCCAGTTTAATTATTTCACATGTGCCATAATTAAAGGAATCTTAATAAATTAATGCAAACTGTTATAGAGAGCAGAAAAGAAAAAAAAAATAAATCTTAAGCCTACTAGGAGTTGCAGTGTTGGGAGTCCTAATGAGAGATTTAGCTGCAGGCTGTTTTACTTCCCCTCTAATCTCGTACCCTACCTCATCCATGTTGCAGATATCACAGAGCTGATCACTGATTTTTTTTAACTGAACTATAAAATAAAGCCAGGCACAGCTAATATACCCAAATTTCTTATTCTGTTAGGTTTCCAGTTCTAAGATATGTGATGGTCTTAAGTTGGGACAGACTTTGTGGTGAATGCTAAATGTTTCCCCTCTCTTGATTTTCCTCTCCAGGATGAAGTGATAGGCTTTCCAGCACAGATGTGTACTATTTTAAGATGAGTCTATTCCTGCCCACTCCATCCCACTCACATAAAACACATTTAATTCTTCTGCAACTTTGCATCTTAATTATTGAATCCAGTTTCTTTTTAGATAATGCTGTGTTCTCATTTACCAGCAGATGAAGCTGATGATTTGAAAAAATGAGAAGAGTGCAGAATTATTCCTAAGAATTTTCTATTCTGAGTTATTTCTAGTTTTAATAGTAGCAGCTCTAATGCAAAGAAATTAAGAGAAAGGATGGTAAAAGAATACTGATAAATGTAAGAAATAACAGCTTGAGGCCCCCAAATATGCCATTCCCATTAAATAGTATCTGCATATCAGATCCGTGTGCTTAGTCAGCATGTGGGATGAGCAAAATGTTCCCCCAAATAGTTTGTATTTACCTGTGCAGAATAAAAATCATCCTAGAGCTTATTAGTATGTGTTCACGTTGTAAATAGTGCTGGTAGGGTGCTAATTAGGATAACACCTCAACATCCAAGTGCAGTTACAGCTTTCAAAACTGCCTCTCACAGGGCAATTACAATTTTCTACACTATTGGCATAGGGAAGACAATCTGTACTGCATTGAGCCCCAGTCGTGTTCCATGCAGACTTTTTTCCCCTCAGGTATGCAGGACTTGAGGGCTAAATTGCCCCAAAGTTCCAAACTTTACGATAGATATCTTTCTACAAGATATTTCTCCTGCTGAGTGTGAAGGGGAAATAGCAATTTTTTCTCTTTTCTAACTTTTTTTTTTCCCAAACCCATGAGACGTGCTTTGAAGAACTGATTACTTGTAAAGGAAAACTAATTTCCTTTAAAACAAAGCAAACTAAAAGCCGCTTTTAATGATGGTTCACTTTAATCCACAGTTTGGGAATAGCAGCCTCCAAATAGGTTCTTCCTTGTTCGTTGCTCCTTGTGTTGCAACCTGTGCTGGAAGAACAAAGGCTGGGCAGCAAGTTTTCTTGGTTTAAGGAGCAAGAGTGGTTGGTTCTGGTGCAGAGGCACGTGGTAGGGAAGGGAACCATCCCTCCTCACGGGAAGGAGCGGTGGGATGGCTTGGTAGGCAAGAGACATTCAGAGAGATGCAGGACATTCCCATCCCAAGGCTTCGTTCAGTTATTTAGGGACAGACCCACAGAAGGGGAATTTAGTCTCTTTTTTTTTGGTTCATTGCTCCTCCTTCATGGACCTGATCAACGTGTCCATTAGCAACATTGGTCAGGTGAAAGAGAACGCTCAGTGTTATGGGGTTAGGTCTGTGTGTAACACTGCTTAAGTCGTGTTCCCCAGCAGTGATTATAGGAGCTCAGGCAAAGCCAGGCTTTAAATATCCGCAGACACCAGGGAGGCTTGGAATTCTCTATAGTTTTTTGGATTGGAAGTTGTGGTCTTCTTGCAGCTAATTGATCTGAATTGCTACGTATCTAAGAAGCGATTAAATTGACTGGCCAAACCTTGTAGCTAAGCTTTCCCATTTTTTTTAATGCTTCAGCATTAAAGCAATCCTGTAACAGACTGGACAATTAAGAAGGAAGAACAGGTATCAGCTTGTACTGTGTTCAGTATTTGTACGAGCAACTCACTGCAAGCTGAGGAAGGTGGAATAAGCAAAATGTATAAGCTATTCTGCCCTATGAGCGTGTCACATCCTTCCTCAGCTTACTGGAAAGCCTATCTGAGGTTTAGAAATTAAGTTAAATAGCTTCATGTTGAAATTCTTATTGCTTTTGGTCAGTTTTATGGTCAGGTTTTTAATGGACCTCTCGGTAAACCTTGTGTCTGTGTTTTGTACGGCTCCTCTGAAAATGCACTCCCTTTGGTGCTGGTTGACAGCAAAAATGCTGGCGCAGATTTGATCATACCACTGCTAAAACGTGTTGGATTTCTGCTTTGCTTTGAATATAAATGTGAACTTGGTAAGCTAATAAGGACACTCATGTTCATACAGAATTCATGAATGCATGTTAAAAACTGCTATAAAAGGACATTTCTTGTCTTCAACTAAATTGACAGCCGCTCTTTCAATGTATACTACTTGTGCTTGAAAAATCAAGACATAAGATTTTCTCTTTTCAGCTAAGAAAAAAGATTTCTTTTTAATGTCTGTATGAGTGAAAATCTAAGCTATTTGCTATGATGTTTCCTTTCAAGAGGTACTGCTTTGTTTTGGTATGTAACTATTGCTTTTCCCTTTGGTTGTCTGTCTTAAACCACCAATTCCAGTGGGTATAGACATCTGTGATTAACCTCCCTTCCTTCCACTGTCAGTCAGAGCCTTCTCAGTAAGAGGTTTGTTTAGAGTTTAAAAATTAGGATGCTGAGAAGTTGCCCGAAGAAGGAATTTGATGGCAATATGTTGCAGTGAGTGGGTTTGGTTTTTTTGGTTTTTTTTTTCTTTTTTCCATATGAATAACATTGGGCTTTGTGTACCTGATTGCAAGATGCAGCAAATCAAGAAGTTGCTTAAGTTGGACAAAATGGGGCTAAAGAAAAAAGGGGGGAAGGGGAAATCATCTGCTTTTCATCAGCAGATTTTTTTTTCTCTCTCTTCAATAACAGGGTATTCTGTGTAGTGCCACTTAATGTCTAAACAGATGCACATTGACTGGAAATAATCAGGCGTTTTCTGCTGGACCAGATTGTGCAAAGGGATATCCTGCCCTGAGATAGTTATCTCTGCACACACTGAGATGCTGTCCCAGAGCTGTGTTCCTCACAGGGATCACAGAAACTGGCTTTAATCAGCTTTGAGTGAAGCCAGCCAGCTTCCCTTACAAAACCATTCTTGGTTATTAAGCAAACTTGACTGATTTTGCTTAAGGCAGATTAAGGAGCACAAACTGCCCTACCTGTAGCTCTCTGAAGCAGGTGACCTTCCAGCCCCAGGGTTACCTGCAAGGCAGCAACCTGCTTACCCAGCCTGGCCATTTACAGAACAGATGTTGCTCCATCCCCTTAGTAGCAGAAGTTTTGAGATCAGTAGAAAGGCTGATACAGAAAGAATTTACTATTAGTAGCATTTTTTTCAGTACTGGCATAAAAAAAAGGAAAAAAAAAAAAACAAAAAAAGGAAAAAAACAAAAAGCACTTTACCACAATAAAGTATGTATCTAGAGATTAACCTGAAAATCAGGATAGGCTAATTTCATGTGTCTTAATTCCCCGTCCTCTAGTTCACGCTGCTGTTTCCTGCAGCTGCAAGACTGTCCTTAAAACTCCAACATTCTCACATTTCAGGTACTGAGACTTCAGGAAAAACATTGCTTAGGAATGTCACAAGACTGATGACAGGATGAGCGATGGTCAAGCTCCGCATAAACTTTGACAGGCGAGCTCTGAAGAGCCTTGCTGGAACGATTAGAAATGTCTCAGGCTCAGCTCCATATCCCACCTCTCGCTGAGAGCCACGAGCCCCAGCAGAGAACAGAGTTAGCACGACAGGTACCTGTGTCTGCTCACTGACCTTCCCAGTACAGGGCTGGACATCCTTGTTTAAACTGCTGGGAAGAGGCATGAGGGAAGAAGAATGATGGCAGACAAAAAAATTTTCAGTGTCATCCTGAGGTCAGGACAAATTTCTAATATCCTTCAGCTTCCCAGGATGGTGCATGTTGAGATTCAGAGATCTTGTATTAGGATCTAGGTTTACTTTGCACTCGTCTTGGTTGAACCAACACTCCAGGCATGGATTGTATTTTCTTCAAAAGTAGATTGAATTTCTTCCAGTGGCATGTTGAAGTTGATGGGAAGAATTCCATCTCTTAAACTGTTCCGTATAAATAGGAAAACACTCCCTATATACTTAAATCAGAAAGCTGGGGTTGTACAGTCAGACTGGAGGTTTGCCATAAGAACATCTGTCTGCCTGAACCTTGTGGCTTTATACCAATTTAGACAAAACCTGCTCTCCTTCAGTGTCCTCAGTGAAGTTGCAAAAGAATTATCTGGGCAAACATAATTTGACTTGGCTCATCTTCTCGATGTCACGTGCATGAGGAAGGATATTCAAAAGGAAATTTTGAAAGATGCTCTGATTTGCCTAGGTATTAGAGTGTATAACTGCAAAATATTTGCATCCTTGGATTTAAAAAAAAAAAAGTGTTGTAATACCTACATACCACAGGATGGAGTTACAGACTTAACTTTAGGTTTTGATGTCTTCTAGCTAAACTATTAATGTTGTTTGTAATGTGGGGTTTTTTTAATACTCTGTGCTTGAAACAGATGTGTACAACTGTATTGGAGAAGATTCTTCTCAATGTTAAAGGGCAGAATAAGGTTATACCTAGCAAAAATGCTGCCTATGTTGAGGGTACAGCTGATATGTGGTGCTTGCAGGGTTGCTGTATGTGTTTTAATCTGCTCCGATTCAGGATTTGAATATCCATTCAGGATATGCTTTTTCAGAAGTCCAAAGGACTCTGTTGGGAGTTGTGTTCAGCATATACTGCTCTGGTCTGGGAGAATACGGGGAGGAAACCGGTCCCTGGGGGCCAGGGACCCGATGGCAGCGTATGGGATGGTGCAACAGCAGCATCACAGGAGCAGCCCAGCGTTATTAAATCACTGGCTGGAGGCAATAATGAGCTGAAGTCTGGAGCAGCAATAGAAAATCTGCCAGGAAGGGCTGCTGCCAGGAACGAACAGAAAGCACAAAGGCATCTTCTAGGGTTCTTTTGCAGCGTTTTTGTTTGCTTGCTTGTTTTTGTTTTCCTGCTGAAGGAAGAGGCTGTGCTCCAAAAGCAGGTGCTCTTGAAATTCTCCCTCTGAAAGGAGCCCTAATGCAATGAAGCTGAAATATAGTGAGTCCTGGAGCTGGCACTGCGGAACAGCGAGGAACTGCTGCTGCGGTGACTGGAAGAGGCATTCCCAGAGGTTTTGTTTCCAGGCAGCCAAGCTAACCTTTAGCAAAATTAGTATTCTTCAGCTTCCACGTCTGTAGAAAGGTGATAGGATTTAATTACCTACTAAAAAGAATTATGAAACTGAATCTACTCGTGTTTGCAAAACACTCGGAAACCTTCAGATTGTAGAATTGGCAGTATTAATAATTGCTGTCTACAACATCCTTGCAGTTTTCTGCCTATCAATCAAGATACAGGAGCACTTTCTATTGGAAACTTTAGAAATGTCCTTTGTCGTGAGCGGAGCTGCTTCAAGAGGTGGTTGCCCATTTGTGAAAGTCTGCAAAGGTGCCTTCATGTAGAAGGATGTAAACAGTATTGCTTCTCAATTACTTCACAAACATAATTGAAATTTTACATTTGCCAAAAAGCTCATCTTCAGTTTTAAGTACTTTAAAATCTAAAATTATAATTCAAGTTTTAGTAAATACACTTAATTAAAAGGTAATGAAAACCTTGCTTAGCGTTTTATTATTTTTTAAGGCTGCTTTATCACCAAAGATTTATTTGAAAAAACATGTCTGTGTGCATTCACAAGACAGGTTAATCTTGAAGGCAAAAGGTGTGATGGCATTCAAGCTCTGCTTTTCCTCTTGATGTCTGTCTATTTTTATTTTCTTTCCTATTCAGTATATTAATAAAATATGAAGCAAAGTTTTGGACGTTGTGCCCTATACTAGAGTTAACATGGAAATTTTGATATTTTTTTTCTAAGCTTCTGGACTTCTGTATCCTCATAAAATAATTAAATACAGGGACTCTTTGTTACTTGGAACTGTTTTTCCTTGGTATCTTGCCTTGTCGATTCTCATAAAGCGAGGCAAAGTCAGATCGGGTCAAGACCTGGATGAGAAATTGGAAAGAAAAG
>JAOXJM010000015.1:2002511-2026776 GCA_026413425.1 Tringa solitaria | reverse complement strand
TTGCTATTGACTTGCTGTTTGCATCCTCACCTGATGCAGAGTGCAAGGTCTGTGGAGGGTTTTGTGCTATAACACAGCTGCACCTGGGATTACTCCACGCTCTCTCCTTCCTCTGCCTCCTGCACAAGGCTAAAGATTCTCAGGAATAGTTATATTTTTATGCAAATGAATTTTTCAGTAGTGTCAGAGAAAACAAATCGTTGAGCATCTCTGCTTTGTGACAGAACTTTGACATTTGTTTAAATACAGGAAACATCAACACTTCTCGTGCTTTTAACAAATTAATCTTTAAACTTCCTGTTCGGAAATCATGCGTTTGTTCAGCATCATTCACGCCCAATAGAGTTGGTACCACCTTCATGCTGTTTGCCCAGCTCTATTACTCTTCCATTATTGAGCTTTGTCCTTTTTGGGCCTATTCACAATATTAGACATGATCAAAATCAGAACTTCTAACCCAGAGAAAATAATCGTACTTGAAAGCAAAACCCTCAGTTGATTCAAGCTTTCATGAACTTAGGTATTGTAAAGCACTTTTTCTGAGAAATGTGAAAGGATTGTGTTTGGATAATACTGACTGAAAATGAAACACGGTTGATTTTTTTTTTTTTTCCCCTAGTAGAAACTGCCACAGAAAATTTTACAAAATTGATCAATGCAGAGCTTTTTAATTTGCCCAAAGCACATTTTCAGACATAGATCACTTTCCTTTGCGATGTTACACCATCCTTTAAATAATACAATAATGCCAAGGAAATAACTCAGCAATGCTGTCCTTAAACCCCAGCTCTAATTGCTAAAGAATGCAGTCTTTGGAAGAAAGGGGTGATGAATGTAGAGCTGTATAGCTGCTCCATACTCCTTGTGACATTTATGGATGTCATATTCCTTCCCATTCACCATTTTTAGTTCCTTTCTGTAGTTACTCTTGCAAAAACTGAAATGTGCTGAGACTTAAACGCAACCTCAGGGTGTAACAGGTCTCTGTAACGCTGTTTATTCACCTCACCTTTTTGATCAGCAGATGCTCTACTGTTAAAAACATCACTGAGCCCCCAGTGAAGCCCGTCTCCTCTCTAGTGATTTAAGCTGAATTCTGAGAAATGACTGGTTTTGTGAGCAGTTGTGCCAGCTGAGCTAAAGCAGCCTCCAATCCGAGCACCCAGAGGTCAACCTTATGAATCTTCTGGGATCTGGCCAGCTGTGGCACTTGTGTATAACAGCTCCTAACTCTTCCTGAATTAGGGGGAGACTTCATTAATACTGAAATGGCTGTTCCCACCTATATCCTTGCATAACCTCTGGCTTTACAGTGGAGTTGAAACCAAAGATTTCCCCATGGCAGGGTGATCCCACCCTAGCATTCTGCAAGTCCCTTGTTTTTAATTTGGAATAATGAGCAACGTTAGATTTGCTAACACTGCACCAGAGCAGTGGCCTGACTTGTCCAGGTTTTGTCCCTTCTATTGACCAGTATCAGCCCCTTCCAGGAAACCTGTGGTTTTCTGTGGGCAACCTTCAGACCCCACGGTACAGCTCAAAGAGCAGTGACTGAGGGAACTGAGCAGAGAGGTTCTTCCCTGTGCACAGAGATGAGAAGAAAAAAGTCCTTCGCAGAGGGCTTATGAGCTAAGTGTACATTGATGGGGCTTTGGAGTAATTCATAAATTCCAAAATGAATATCCCCTATTGTTTGTTTGTTTATTATGGCAGTGCCTGCTGATTCTGACCAAGATCACTGAGACAGATGCTGTAAAAACATACACTGAGTGACAGCTCCTGTTGTGCTGCACTTATCTAACTAGAGAGATAACGCGTAGAAGGAGAAAAGCACCTTGGGGAGTTGCTCACACAGCTGGTCAGCAGCAAAGCCTGAGGATGATGCTCACTGCAGTGTATCACTTGCCAGCCTAGATTCCTCAATCTCTTTTCCCCGCCCTCCCAGAGCTCCAAAATACAGAAGTGTAGAAATATCAGAGAATTGAGACCCAGGAGGTGTTAAACAGCGGGGGCGAAACACAACAACAGGCAGAAACAAACAAAGCATCTACTTGGCAGTATGTGGAAAATACTAAATACTTTAAATCGTAGACCAAAAGGCAAAAGAATTCAACCTGATCCTTTAATATAAAAAGCTTCCTTCTGTTAGGACTTGCCAAATGCAGGGACTTGGGAACATTTCTGAGCTCTGTCATCTGGGTATGCTTCATCATCCTCTTGTGACTTTGGGCTGGGATAAGACCAGCGTCCACCCTGTCTCTTATTCACCTTTGACTCTGGGGAGAATAAACTTGTGTTTGCAGAAGGGATGAAGCCACCTTCAACGTGGGGTTAAGTCTGTGGAGCTCAGTGTGATCCCACTCCAACAGAATTTAAACACTGACCCAGTGATTTCTACTGAACCAATGCACGAGTCTGCACGGTTTATAATAACTACATTTAGTGTGCCTTAAAAATGTCTACTCTTATTTTAATTATTTTTTACTATTTCTGTCTCCAAATTTTGGGCATGGAGTACTACAAGGAGATTTATTACACGTAATTTTCTAATATCTTCCTGTGGAGTGATACAATATTCTAATGAATCACATGTTTTCTGTACGTGTGCGCTGAGATAAGGAGCAACATGGAAAGTAAAGCACTATCAGTAGCTGCAGTTATTGGCTAGTGAAGAGCTTCTTGGGCAATATGCAATTCAAATCAGTACAGCTGGTGTCAAACTATTAAATTTCAGTATGATTTCACTATACTAAAACTCGCTGCCCTTTGTCTTGTTGCTTAAATAAAACGAATAATCTTTACTTGCATAAGGCCTCTGTGGTTTGAAAACAGAAGTCATGATGTTTGGAATTCAAAACTGAGATCAAACCAGTTGTTCAAGTGCAGAAAAACTACTTTTTCTTTTTTTTTTTTTCTTCCTAGAGAGATGTGAATGACTGAAGAGGGTAGATTTCATTTAAAAAGGAGGCTAGGGAGAAGACTTTCTCACCAGAGTCTGAATTTCTGGCAAACATGTCATTCCTCTGCTTATTTATCATCTACCCTTCATAAATGTCAAGTGTAATAACAAAAGGTTTTAATAAACCTGTCAGAATTGTTTCATGTCAGATTGAGTGAAAAGGTTATGTATAATAATAAAAACAAGACCTAAAACAATACCAAATTCAGCTTCTGGAGGAGCCCTGGTCTATCCATCTCTCCTGAGAACTTAGTGCTTCACTGCTGTATTGGTTAGGAAAATAAATTCTTTAGTAACATGTCTTAAAACCTACATCAGAATCACGTACGTGCACACAGTACCTAGTAGCAAAAGAAGTATTTTAAGCTAGACATTTCAGTACTGATGACTCAATTTGGGGAACTGATGACAAGCTCCCTTTCTGAGATATGTCAGATAACGAGAAATATCCTGGCACCTTCGTGCTCTCTGAAATTGTTATTTTTTTGAAGCCAACAAGGATGAGAATAGTTTTTTGGACCCAGTTCAGGAAAGTCAAGTACTTGCCTTGCTGCTTGACTTTAACTGGGTACGTGCAATTTGTTGCTATTTATTAAAAGCATAGAGTACATCTTATCACGGAGTGAGCTGCTGTCCTCCCACGCTTCCTCCAATGCATTTAATTCTCTCCTTTCCATCCGTCCGCATAAACATTCCATTACAATTGCTTGGGAAAGAAGTAATTGGTTTCAAATGTTCCTGGTTGACCAATTTATATTTGAATACTCAGTTGGGGACCGTGTGTTCTCAACGGAGTGCTTGATGTTGCCTGTATTACTGATGGTTCCCTGAGTGCTCATCTTAAAGCTTTCCTTCTCACCATGCTACTATTTTTGCTTGACCTTGCATAGGCATATTCATAAGAGGATGTTGTTGTTAAGATGTTCTGAAGTGAATGACTGCAATAATGTATACAGACTGCCCAGCTCAGATCAGCCATTAGCTGGTATAATTACTGCTCTTGTCCATTTTACTGCTATTTAATGATTTGTATTACGTTCATTCCCAGAAGTGTAAAAAAGAGTGGGCCCCAACGCGCTGCGTGCTGAATGTGCATCTCCACAAGGTCTGTGGAGGCAAGGCTCCTATATTAACTAAACAGACAAAAGAAACAGTAGGTCAAAGGGATGAATATGGCAGCCACGTATCTCAGAGTCCACAATTTGGCAGTGGCAGAGCTGGGGATAAGCTGATTATGACTTAGGAAGGTGAGTTTCACAGAATCGCATGGGGTTGGAAGGGACCTCTGGAGATCATCTAGGCCAACCCCCTGCCAGAGCAGGTCTGCCCAGAGCAGGTTGCACAGGAACATGTCCAGGGGGGTTTTGAATGTCTCCAGAGAAGGCGACTCCACCACAATCCTGGGAAGCCTCTGCCAGGGCTCTGAAACGCTCACTGGAAAGAAGTTCCTCCTTATGTTTAGATGGAACTTCCCATTGGCAGTAGAATTCCTTTACCCTACCCAGTTTGCTGGCTTAGGAGCATGTGTGACATAAACGTTCCTGCGCAGCACGTAGAAATGTGATAGAAGAGCCTTTCAGAACTGGGGAATTTCTAAGCCTCTTTCACTGTTGAGAAATAAATTGTTTCCTGTGCCATCTTGCTGCTTCTGTGCTGTTCTCTCCGGTTTCCATTCCTGTTTTCCTGCCCTACACCTCAGAAAGATAAATGTGTGTGTATTTGGGGCATCTGACCTATTCTATGTAGCAGCGTCCCCCTTGCAGTGGCCCATAGTAAAGAATACCAAAATGTGGAGGGAGACTCTGAAGTCGTCAACCTATGGATGGCGACTGCTTTCGCATCAGAAGTTTTGGTTGTCCATGTAATATACATGTGTTTGATTCCTGTGCTTGTTAGAGGATGATGGGGTGGGGTTTTGGTCAATTGAAAAAGGAAGAGATGTTTATTAAAAAAATAAATCTGCTGATTTCTATTGGTAGGTTATTCTCTAATTACTAAATAGCTCCAAATGAAAAATGAAGTCCAACAGTCTAACTCACAGAGATGGATGTATTGTTATCTATTTCTTCCTCTTATTTCTTTACAGCTGTTGAACGTTGGCTCTTCATGTTTGATCAAAGAGTCATGTACAACTCAGGCTATTCTACTTAGCAGTCTAGTGATCAGCAACTGCCTTCTGGGACGACCAAATTCAAACACGTCATGCATACTAGTGGCATGTTGATAACTTCCCAATGTCGGGATTCATGAAATATTTAAAAAGCAAAATGTTTTAGGTCAGGTATACACCGACAGTAACGAGCTGCTGCGCTCTAAATTGGAAGAATGATTATGGTACCAATCAAAGGCAACGAACATCTTCATGTAGGCTGCAAATTCTTTTGTGCCCCAAATGTCTGCCTCTCTGCGTTAGATCTCTCTGCGTCTAATTGTGGTGGTTTGATTCTTAAGTACAACCTGCTGCAGCGTTCGTTGGGTTAAATAGTACTGGAGCTGAAGTTCACAGTTGCTCATTGAGGAACCATTCTAGGTTTTTCCTTCCACTGAGTTATCTTGGATCTGTGGTGCAAGTGGTGTGACAGCACTAATTAGTACAAATACTCCTCATTTGTGAACTCTGATGATGGAGGTCAGTGTAAAATGTGCTATACAGATCTTCTGCAGTCTTACTTTCTCCTTAAAACAGTGAAATTAAATGGAACTTCCTTGCACAGTCATTACTTTGCTCTCTGGTTAGGAGGCAAGGATGCACCTGAGTCTACCTGTGAATGAGAAACAAAGGTCGATTTTGTGATATCCAAAATATATCCCACAGGTTAAACTGTGAGGTGTAAAACTTGAGTAGAAGGTTGAAATCTGGCTCTGGAACAGATGCAGCACAACGACAAAATAAGAGGCTTTAATAATGACATGGGTTTGAAATGAAAGGATTAGTTTGTTTTGCAACAAAAACTAAGTAACATGAAGCAAGACAAAATAATTACGGGTGGGGGACACCCTAAAGCTGTTTGGAGAAGTGGGGTTCTGAAGTTCAGCAGATGCTGCAAAGATTAAGGTGGTAGCTTGAATATTGTGAAATATAATGAGGAATTGAGAACTGAGTCTGTACTGTTTACTTATATTGCCTTCATTTTTTTGATGTGCTGGAATAAAGACAGGCATGAAACAGGAGAAGCATCAAAATAAACCAAAAATAGTAAGGGAAACTAGGGGGGATTAATGAAAAATGTTTCAGAAATTCTTTTGCTCCCCTGGTTAATTGCTGAATATTTAGGGGTTCTCATGATGGCTCAAGTATTTAGATTCTTGACACAATCTGAATACGTTTTACTTCCATAATGACAAGGTTAAAGGAGTTTTACCTGGGGCTTTGTCTCTTCTGCTCAGGGTACGTTGGCTACTGTTGGCATTACTTAGGGAATGACAGAGATTTTTCTCTGTTGACAAAGATTATGCCGGGACTGTTCTTGCTATCATTTAATACACGACGAGGGACTCTGGATTTTAACCTGGTGGAGATCGATTACACAGCTGTCACTCACCACGGTTCTGGTGTCCCTTTACAGGCAGAGTGGCAGCAGAAGGGGGTGGGCAGCCGTTGGTCAGAGGCTCTCCAATTTTTGAACTTTGCAGAGTTTTTCAGTGATTTATGCTCAGGCATTTTTCATCTGGGAACTCTGGAGAATTGTTTTAGCGCTATCAGAGCTCTCTGATTCATTTTTCTCTGGGAAGTCATTTCTGGAAGGCCAAATTGCTGGGCAGAGACGTATTAGGAGAAAGGGGGGTGTTAGTGATGAAAGAAATAGTAACAGTCATTTCCTGATATTTCCTGTGCTTTATCTGTAATTCTTAATGATAGACCAATTTCAAATTCCGGTATCTTTTAATTCTCTAGGGGATGAGGGATCTAGTTCTGTAAAATATAATCAAGTATGTAGCATCTTTATTGTGTATAATTAATTTTCTCATGTGGTCTAAGACTCCAATGAACTGCGGTTTTAAGTTTTCCAGTCGGGTTTATGTCTATGTGCTACATTAGAATGTGCCTGACAAGCTGTGTTTGTGCACCCAAAGACTTGGTGGTTTAGACACAAGACAGGAATTTTATGGCTGAAGTCTGTTTTCTGGGGTGTATGTCCAGAAGAGAATTTGCTGGAGGGAGAAGGTGCCATAGCTATTCCTATTCCATTTGCAGTCTGACCAAAAATTATTAAATATGCAGGGCCCTATTGTGTATCGAACTCATCTTGATGGAAAAAGTGCTCAAAAAAGAAACAGACTTATATAATGTAATTACTTCTGTTTGACCCCGGTGTTATGAAGACCACAAGCTTCATCCCTGTTTAATTTACTTGTGGCAAAAAGAGATGGTGTAGACCTGATTCCCATTTTTATTGAGGCTATTATTCTGATAGAGAATCTTACTGACTTTTTGTAATGCTGAAATGGAATAAAGGAGTCTCAGTAGAAATGAATGTTAAAGCTTTGGCAATGTATGCTTCTGCTATACATTGCAATGAAAGCATACATATTTTTAAGAGCTCTTTTTACTAGCAATAAAGTTTATACACAAGCAGCAGCTGAGTGGAAAACGGGAAGCACGGATTTTAGACGCAATGTAATACTCATTGTGAACACTTGAGCTGCAACAATCTTGTGTTGGTCTTTTTATTGGCTGAAATTAATCTTTTGTCATTATAACTATTGGCAACTCGTCCACAGTAAAAGCTAATGACTCCTGAATATTAAAATATAGGTTATAAACAGATTTTCTTGCTTTGGTTTAAATTCTAGTCCATGCCTGAGTCATTGCTGACCTGGAGAGCAACACTGTAGTTAGTTATGTGGTACACCTTGGATGTTTCTACTTGGTGCCAGTTCTTCTGAAAACGTGGGTGCTCAATCCCATCCTTGAATAGAAAATCCACTGAATATCCACAAAAATCTGGTTTTATCATTAACAGAAATGGTATAGTTAAAACACATTTTTTAAACGCTAATAAATCTTTAGTCTCTTACCTTCTTTTGACCTCCTAGGAAAACTGATCAAGTGATTCTATAGTAATATTATTGCAGCTGATAATTTAAGAGAATGTCTTTATTTTCTGTGGAGCCTACTACTGACAATACTTAGAACAGATGGCCCTGTGGTTCAGATCAATAGATATTTTTTTTTTTTAGTGCTGATTTAGCTTTGACTGGAAAGGAAAGCAATTAAGCCAGGCGTGGAGAATTTGTAAGTGTGCATATATGTATTCATGGAGATGGCAGTTAGATGACCCACTTTTCATGATAGTATTGAAATAGTAACATTTCAAGTAAATATCAAATGCCATCCAAACAGTTACCATAGTAATGATAAAAGAAATTTAATTTCAGTCAATCAAATGAATATTCAGTTGATCCAGTTAATTTCCACAAAGGTATCTTACTCCCATTTCACACCAGTATTTGATGATATTCAAGCACAGATTTTTCTACAGTTGGCCAAACATTTTTCTCTTCTTCTTTAAAGCATTTCTTTTGTGAAAATGCCATTGTTGAACACTGGCCAATTGCACTGTTACTTTAAGACAGCGTTCAATATTTATTAGTTTTCTCTATCTTTATGAAGACAGATATCCAAGTCAGTGGGAAGAGAAGTCTCTAAGAATCCTGCTTAGGGAAGAGTTATAGCCTGACCTCGTTTCTTTGGAGGAAAGCAACAGCACAGGACTCACTTTGCAGATGAGCATCTCTTCTTTTTCTAATGTTTGAGAATACTGGCGTGTACAGAAAAATGGACAAATTCTAATTGATTTGTTCACTGTTTCCCTGGAAATTTCTGCTATAATTTGGTTAGGCTTCTATTCTTAAGCTTGCATATTCATCTTCCTTGTGCCTGTTATATGGATTTAAATATCCTCTGCTAAGGGTAAAGACAGTGTCTGCAAGTATAATGTGTGGAAAGAAGATGGATCTGCCGCCTGTGGAGTTTTTTCTCCCCCTGCCCACCCAAATCTTTCCTGGCCTTTATTACAGGATGATAATGAACAAAGTACTTGGCCATTAATTGTGTTATTCCACAGTGTTGGTGTCTGACAGTGATATATATGCTTTTATATATGCCTTATTTCCCCCATCTTATTTAAAGATCTTAAGCATCTAAAATTGTTAACCCAACCAGCATCTATTACCAAAGCTTCACAGAAAATTGACTGAAATGGAATGGCTGGGTTGAGATAGATGTTTATTTTGGAAGGAAGAAGCAATAAAACCATGCTTCCAGTATAGCTGGAAACACAATTTGTCCCAAACCCTGGTGCTCTTCCGTACTGGTTGCCCTTTTTCATTGTCTTGATTATTCTGGTCCATGTAAAAGGCTGAACTTAGAACTTAAAAGAAAATAAGATCCAAGTGTAATGTCAGCCAGTATCTGGTAGTCATTAGACTGTTCATAAAGCTCTTTTGCAACAATGAATAATGTATACATTTTTAAGGGCAAAGGGGTTGTATTTGTTTGAATTAAAGCAGGAGGCTACAACTATTGTGATTTTAGCCTAAAGTCAAGGTCTTGCTCTTGTTTTTTCCCGGTTCTACATTAGTGTTCAGTAGTTCAGAGTTATGCAAATCATCACATGGTCTTGGCTTGCATTAACATTAACCTAGTAGAAAACAGTATTAAGAATGGGATTTGATTCAGGGTTTTTTTTGTTGTTGTCTGGTTTTTAACAGAAAAGTTCATGGAGCTTTAGAGAAGCTGCGTTATACTGAAACTCATTTGGCAGCACTTCAGTTTTCTCTTATGTAAGTCTAGATGCCTAAAAGGGTCCAGTGTATCCTGGTACAGCACCAGTCCTGTAATGGTCTCGTATGATGATGAATCCATGCCTGTAAAGTTGATGATTACATTCCCTCTGAATTGCTTCAGCTCTTAATGTTGCTTATGTTTATAAGCACCAAGCGATTATTGAGTAGCCCTGTCTCGCCTGAAAGACCAGAAATGTAGGTCTTAATGAAATATAAAGAAAGATCATTAAGGAACTCCAGCAGACTGCAGGATCTTTCCTTGAGAAGTGACAGCTGGAGGTAGGATCACTTAGAAGGTGTCCTTGAAGACACAACTAGAGAGGTGCTGTTAAATGGAGAAAGTAACAAGTTTGGGGTTTTTTTTTCTTTTTTTTTTTTCCTTCACTTTAAGGTGCACAGATGTTGAGAAAGGCACAGGCTTGCTGAAGTATCACTGTGTTACTATGCTCCTTTAAAAACAGTGGATTTTGTTAATGGTTGTTGCTAATGATAAATATTTATTTCCACTTTAAAAAGGAATGCCATTGCTGCTGTCTTCAGAATGTCCTTGAGTGCATTTTTAGTGTGACTTTAATCAAATGTCATTTTAACTCTAGTCCTATTCTGCAAATCTCTAGTGAAATTCTATTAATTTTCAATTAAACTTCAAGTAAACCAATTAGCATTTTCATTTCTATGGAGCAACAAAGGCAGAATTTGTAATGAGTCTATCCAGTTGTTCGCAGAGGAATAAATGGTCTGGATAGATTTCTCCAGTGTATCTTTCTGTGAAACTTTGTCAAGTATATTACCTTTATCATTTTCTCCTCTGCTTTAGGCTCCAAATTAGATTTCTTGTGGCATACAAAACTATATTCAGCCACTTCTTTCGCTAAGCTGTATTCCAGTTTTCTTTTTGTCTTCATTGCAAACCTTTAATATTGCAGTAATGTGTTTTATACCAAAGTCAAAATGGTGTCTAGCTGAGGCAGGCACTATAAAACCCTTCTTGTCCTGAACAACTTCAGGACCTCAGTTTCACAGAGGGCAGGAGGAAGAATTTTACCTTTTCATTCTAAATTCGTGAATGGAAGTGTCTGAATTATCACAGCTGGAAACGGACTCAGACCCAGATCGCTTCTGTCTCCATCCAGTATTTCATCCTCTCTTCCACCTCCTCTTATTGCTGCCTCCTCTTCGCAGACAGACGTGCTCCCTGCCCTGAAGAGCTTCATTATAAAGAATATATAGTCCCTGAGAGGGAATCCTGGAGTTCTTCCAGGGTGGGTATGGTATCATAAACTTTCATCATTACTTCAAGCTTGCAGCTGTCTCTAGTGGTCTGCCTCTCCTTTAATGTTGTGCTAATCTAATTGCTGGGTGCTTCAATCCCCTGCCCTTGCTTGTGCCAGCTCCAGTGCTTCTCTGACCCTGTGTAGAGCTGTCGTAGGTCAGTAAGCTTAGCAGAAAGCTAATTACTTTTTTTTTTTTTTGTTGGGTTAGTTTTGTGCTAGGTTAGTTGGAGGAAATGGATCCACTTAAGCTGCCACGGAACTGCAGCTCAAATCAGCATTGTAGCCAAGCTGTAGTTATGCTCGTCTCTTTCCTTTAAAACTTGAAAGTGTAAGACTCAAGCTGGCTAAGTTTCATACCGAACATAAACACTTGAGTCGGGAATCTGGTCTGCTGAGGTTCCCGCGGTAGTTGTGAGAGGACTGGGATCTCTGGGGGACAATTAGAGCACCGCAGGTAGTACCTACTGTGAAATCCTAATGATAGAGCTAGCCTCACTGAGTGAAGAGGATATCCAGGGAGCCCAGCCACCTAATTCAAACAATAAAGTTATTTCTGCTTACAGCAAAGAGATTTAGCTCAACCAAATATAAACCGGACAGCCCTGGGCTCACAGAAGCATGAGCGGCTCTGACCAGTAAACCATGACCACAGAAAAGAAGCCCATTTCTCACATAGCTGGCACTAGTTAAGCCAGTGGTATGCCAAACACAATAATTTCTGGTGCTGGCTTCAAGGATGTTTTAGTTTTTAAAAGAAAGGGACCAAAGGTTGTGCTTCTAACCAAAACCAGCCTTAATGTCTTAATGTCATCACCCGCTTTGGTGATGTCTTGTTTCCTCATGCCCTCCTGCTGCAGCCACAGCGCTGCCCCAGAGGACACTTCAAGCACAGGACCTTGCTTTTTTTTCAGAAGCCCCCTCACAGAGCTGATTTTTGCCTTTTATTTATTTTTTTTTAATCCCCCTTGCTGACTCTGCAGGAATAACACTTCCCATGCTGTTGTCCTCTTCGGCAGACCGCAGTGCCCACTGGTTGCCCTCCCCTGACAGAGCCAGCATTGCCTTGTAAACACCTTCCTCTTGTTGTTTTTGTATTATTTTCCCGGTAATATGAACAAAGTGGGTTTTCTCAGCTGTCAGAAAAGTGTGAGTACACAACATAGGCTTTTGTAATAAAGCTGTTATCTCCAACAGAAGCTGACACAGAACATGTTTGCCTCGGTAATTCGGATGCTTCAAGGCGGTGTGCAGTGTTCAGAAGCAGCTGTGTCTCAAGACAAATCCCTAATTAAGGATCCCCTGACTGTTTTCCAAAGCATTCATGAGTTGGGAAGGGGAAAAAAAATAATACTGGGTATGTTTTGACAAGCTTTACAAGTACATGGTGAGAGCACCTCTGCTGTGTATCTGTTGCTTTGGTGTGCCAGACCACCTGCAGTGAGATTTTTGCATCCACTGCTAGATGTAATGCCTCACTGCGTGTAAGTAATATGTGAACGTGCCTTATTCACCTGAAGAGTGGATAAAGGATTAAGTTACCACAGTTAAAAATTGGGGAGCCTTGCAGCTGGAGCAGGCTGGAGCGCCTGTGAAAGCAGCTCCCATGGCAGCTGTCTGGGAGGCAGGTTCCTTCCCTGTGGTAAAGGCTAGTGGCTGAGGTAGCCATCGCTTCATTTGGTCTGTCTGGTTTATATTTGGTGAGGGTAAATCTCTTTTCGGTGAGGAATCGCTCCTTTCTGCTCTTGCAGAAAGCCTGGCGGTGGGAGCCGAGGAGCCGCCGCGCCGTGCGGGGCCTTCGCCGGCTGTTGCTCCGACCTCGGCGGGACGGTTGGTGGCAGCACCTGAACAGGAGAGAGGAAAACCCGCACACGGTATTTCCTGAAGCCCGAGGCCAGAGCTTTGAGTTTCGGTTGCCGGGACGGGGTGTGATTAGCGGGGCTGTGGTAGCGGTGGGGGGTGCTGACCGGGAGGCCTGGGCCGGTCGCAGGCGGCCGGGTGCCAGACAAAATGGCGCCTCCGGCTGAGGCCTGAGGCTTCGGCTGCGGGAGGAGCACACGGCAGCTCTGCGGAGCCAGGGGTGAGGCATGGCAGGGGACACAGGAGGTGACACTGGAGGAGAGGAGGAGGAGGAGGAGGCAGACGTGGAGCCCCCAAGGGTGAGGTGCTGGGAGTGAAGCTGAGGTGTCTTCTCTAAGCGCTTGCTTAATTCTTGGTTGTCTTTATTTCTCAGTACTGCAGCAAGTAATTAAAAGTTTATGCTAATTGGCAGTAAATTAAGTGACATTCTGTAGCTTGAGACAGGTTTTGCCTGTGACACTAGACATGGACTAGATAGGTGAGAAAACAAAGTGCAAAATACCCCTCTGTGATTTCACTGTTTGCAGGGGTAAAGATAAAGTTTTCAAAAGCTAAGCAAGTCTCAGTGGAATGTGCAGGTTCTTAAGGCGCTCTGCTCTTTAAAATTTTATTTCTCTGTGCTATCAAGAACCTAAATACTCATAAACAGCAAAATGTTTGTGTCTCAGGAGAAGTCCTCACTGAGGTTTTTTGAGCTGGGCTGTAACTGAAAGAAATTGCATTTTACTGACACAGCATTTGGCCCTTTCTCATTACAGCCCATGCGGACCAGCAGGGTCCGTTAAAAGTGGCCATAACTTGTGGAAACAGGAGAAATTATGTTAAAGTAAATAGAGCAAAGAATGTGTGTGTTTGGGCAAGAGGGGACTTTTACAATATTACTTTGCTATTTAAGGAGAGAACAGTGGGGAGGAGAAAATCCAGACTCCCCGTTACTATTCTTAATGCCATACTGAGAAATAAAATGCAGCAAAGATGTAATCCAGCCAAGAGGTTAGGCAGATTTCCAGAGAAAGTCCAGCACTTTGTTGGCCAGGTGTCTGTCTCGATGCTTGAAAAGCAAACCCGGTGAATAATGAGAGCACTTGATGGAGTCTTTGTGATACCCAAGGCAAAAGGATGCACCGAAATGTAAAGCAGCGTGTGGCGGTGGCACGTGGGCTGTGGTGTTGGGGAGATGTGACTGATCGCTAATGAGCCACCAGCTACTGCCTTATTCCACGTGCTGCAAGTGAAAATCTTCCTGCTCAGCACCTATGCCCTGGGGCGGGCATCCAAATGACATGCGAGTGGGCAACATGACAATTAGTGAGCTATTCTAGGCAGGTAATACACGCTGAGCACATAATAAAATCGAATTCACATCTTGGAGGTTATGTGGGTCTTTCCGATGACTCCATTCCTCAGGTAGCATTTCAGTTTTAAGGTATCAATCAAATCACTTAAAAATTTGTTTTTACTTTTATCAAAATAATTAAGTAACATGATGAGACAAAAGGTAGAACAAGTTGAGCTGAAGACTGAGGTTTTAAGGTATGCAGTTCTTTGGCATTTCATATACCTTTTACCCACGTAACTGTGTTCGTGTGAGTTCAGTCCTGCTGAAGTGAAGGACTCCTGAGTTATGCCACAGTGAATGAGGACAGCACCCATTTTTAAGAAGAGTCCTATGCAAATCCATTTTCGTTTTCTTTTGATTTTTTTTTTTTTCAGCAAAAAGGCCTATGCAATCTTATTAATGCTACCGTTTATAGGATTGACCTTATGTTTGACAGAAAGCCATTCTCAATTCTAAATTGCTTTTGGGTCACGTTTCTGTGTATGATACTAATTAACCTTGAAGGAAGTTGGGTTTTCTTTTGTTTTGACTACTTGGGATCCTGAAACACTTAGCTCATTTCTGCCTGACGGGTCTTATTTGTGACAAACAGAATGCTGTTTTCTATGAACATAAAGAACTTTTGGAAGTCTCAGCATGAGTAAGTTTCCATTATTTTAGTAATAATATATATGATATTATGCTGTGTGATATGAAAATAGGGAAATTGAGCATTATGTAGGAAAACGATGACAGTCCTAAGATGTTCTCTTATGCTTACTTTTGGGTTTTTTTTCTAAGGGTTTGGAAGTAAGACAAATCTTTGGTTTAGATTTTAAGTGAGCAGTGATCACATCTAGGTGCATTTCAGGGCTGGCCCTGAGATCTTGATTCTTCTGACTTGTCTCTAGTCCGCTCATTTATATCAGAGTAGAGTTGGTGCAGGATCTGTACTTTGGCTGTTATGACAATTCATGCTCATTTTGTCCTGCAGTAGGTGCTGACAAAAGGTGCCTCACTGGAGAGGACCGGGTTCTCGGTGGCTTTTGCGTTTTAGTGGCTGAGCCAACACACCTTATGTTTTAGATTGTCTATATAGTGAAGCATTTTACAATGATGGCCTTGAGCAGATTCACAGCATTGCTCTGACCTCTGGTATTTGAAACTATTGATAATAATAATAATTTGGGAGTCATTTTGTGGTCCCCTGATGAAAGTGAATGTGTAATTAGATATTTGAATTAATTATGTTGCACTTGAGTTAACTGAGATGCCAAAAGGCTAAATGAGTCCCCCAGGGGCTCATGACAGAGCTGAAAATAAAATATAAATATCTTCACCTTCATGCCTTTCCTTAGCCGTAGACAAAACTGGCAATTGCTCTCAACTTTACTTTTTTTTAAGGAGGTGCCATGTGTTCCGAAATACAGGTTAGGCAAAATGCCAAGTGTTGAAGAAAGAACAGTTTTGCATAAGCAGTATTTGCTTTAGCTTGTCCTCAGTGTTTTTCTGTCTGTCTCCCACAGACTGAGACAGGATGCTTTTCAATGGAAAATGTACGGTGCGGTCAAAGGTCTGAAGAGCCTACTGAGAGCTTTGTTTGTGAATTCTTCTTCATTGAAGGTAAGTTATATAAACACGCTTCTGTAAATCAATTTAATTTATATAATTGAGGTGACAAATTAGAGAAAACAACCTGGTGACAAACTATTGTAATTATAGAAAATCAGCCACTCAACTAATTGAAGTAACAATCTATCAACAAAATTTATATACTTAAACACTGTGCTGTATACACTAAGTACAAGGGTAAAGCTGGTGAAATGTCGTCTTCCCCTTTACAAGGGGAAGAAATAAGTGGAAGTCTAAACTTTTGAAGGCACTGTTTCTGGGATTGTGTAAAGGTAAGTTTATGTCATGCTTTTGTTGCTGTGTAAAGCAGTCAGCTGTAGGCAGTAACTCTTTGAATCGGGGGAGATCTTAGAACCACTGAACTCTGTGGAAAGAAATTTGTTTGCTTTGTGGTCCAGTTAGAATTCTCGTGACGTGAGTTTTAATAGGCTGTGACAAGTGTATCTTATGTTGATGTACAGTGTTTTTCCCCAGATATACTTGGAGTACTATTTTCTGAGCAGCAGTAATCATAGTTAATTATTATTAAAATTGGTCTGTTATTAATTATTACTATAATTTATCATTTTGAGTAAATAAGCTCTTAATTTGTATTTGTGCACCATTTTTTTTGTGCTTATCCCTTACAGAGGGAAAAACGAGTGGGAGCAGAGGTAGTTCTGCTTAGCTACAGTTATTTTTGACATAGTGTATAATTACATCTATAATTCCATTTAGTACAGTGCAAAGCAGTAAATGAGACTAAGTATAAGCATGACTTCTTCATAAAAGTATCCCAACCTACTGACACAGTCATGGTATGGAATGTAAGAGATGAAGTGTTTACTCTTCCGGGCTTGTGCCTTACTCTGGCAAGTAAGCCCATCAGGAAGGTTAAGCCCATTTGCATAATAAACAGCATTACTGATTTAAATAAGGGTGGAAAAAGTTGAAGGAAGAGCACTGCTACTTTTCCTTTTGGTCTGCAAAGCGTTTCTCCATGGGAATGCTAGTGGAGAAATACCCCTTGCTGCAATGTCAACAGGAACTGTGCCGCTAATAATGCTCCACGTAAACACTTTGCAAGAGGGTGATGATGTAAACAGCAGAGAAGTAAAAAAAGCATGTGGGGACTTGTTCAGGTTCCCAGCAGCTAGAATTTTTATTATCGTTACAACAGAAACCAAGACAGTATCAAAGACAATGCCAAGCCACAGTCACCATGATAAAGCATTTACACACATGTTCTTTTCTTGAAAAACAGTAAGAAAGAGAGAAGAGATTATGAACTTCAAAGAGCTGCCTTTAAGCTAGGAATATTTATACACAAGCTGTCAGAAAACTATTTGTGCCTTGCTAACACGGGAACAGTCTTCACTTGAACCAAGTCTTTAAATAAAAGCCAGAGTGATCACCAGCCTGGAAACTTTGTGTTGAGTTTTGGCAATTAGGTGCTTGGGGTGGCACTCGTGTCAGACATCATTAATGCAGTCAATGTATGCACGCGTGCAACAGTTGGTTTGGATTCTGAGATCCAGTTGGTAAAATTGCTCTGCTGTCTAGACAGACGTGGCAGAGCTCCGAGGGGTGGAGGTGATTTGTTTTTAGTCACTGAATGCCTGAGTGAACGTACTGGAAGGTGTCAGTTCTAGGCAGGGTTTTTTCTGTAATTCTGCAAACGTTTGTGCGAAGCAAAAACTATCAAAATGTAATCCCCTAAGGAACAGAAAAGCAAATGAAAACATGGCATTCTTTGTTTTTCAATGGAAACAGAATTAGGCCAGTGCCCAGTGCTTTTGCATATGATTTTATTTCAGACTCCTGAGCTAATTTTACTGACCTTATTCAGTATCTCATTTCCTCATTTCATAACCAGTTCCATTGAAATCAGTAGTAGAGTATGGGCGTTTAAAATTTTTTCTAATGTATTTTAGTCTTGAAACATTCACATCGTAATTCTCTTTGTCCTTGTATTTAGTACATGCAAAGTTGTCGTGAAAATATATTGGACCTTTTGGGTGATTCTTTGCTTTACCATTCTCCTCACGTTCCCTGGCACAATTTGGCTTGCTCTCCTCTCTGTGATAAGACAGATAGTTGGAAACTTTTTGTGGTCTATGTGTTTATTTTACCCTCGTTATTTTTGATATGTATCTGCAGAGAGGAATGGCCAATGTGCAGCCATTCAGTAAAGGCTGAATCTTATTTTAGTAAGAGTTACGCAAACACATTTAACTTGTTTACTGAACAAACATATATTCACAAAGCGTTGAGTTACACTGTTGACTTCTGTAACAATGTAAAGTGGAAATGAACGTGGGGATAAAAGGAGAATAAAAAAAGGAGGGATGATAAAAGTGCCGTTTTTTCTCTTAAGAACAAAGCTGTTTTACACTTGGCCACAAACTCCTTTTTTCTTGGTAATATATATTTAGAATGATTTAAGAATACTTTAGCATTTTAGATGCATATTGCAGGATTTCTGAAGCTGTGCACTTTTTGTAGGGCTTTGAATAAATTAAATACTATCTTAGGTATTGTCCTCCATTACTGTACTATCTGAGCAACTCTTAATCTTTAATGTACTTACTCTGACAACACCCCTGTGAGTGAGGGAACTTCTATTATCCTTTCCACAAGTGAAGAGCTAAGGAACAAAGAGGCTCAGACTGAGATTTTCTTTTTAGGCTCCTTGCCTTGATTTGAGTGAGAACTACATTATCTAAGTGTCTTCTCTGTTTGCATTTAAGTTTGTTAGTGGTGCAGGACTAATAGATATGACATCTAAATTCCATTAAAAAAAATTAATAGGAAGGTCAATGAGTAAGGAATGTTTTGGGTAAAGTTGATGAAAGTGAAATGATTTGTTTTTAATACATAGTATGAATTAATCCTTTTTGCGAAAGGTAAATAGAGTCTGAACTGCTTTTTAGAGGAACTAATTGGGAGTTATAGGGGGATTATATGATTGGATGCCCGGGATAGCACACTGACACCTTTTCCTTTGAAATCCAGAGTGTCTTTTTCTAAATATAGATATGAGGAATTTAAAAACTTCTGAGTAGGGGCAGGTATCACTTTGAGTTGTAACTCTACCTGGGGAAGAAAAAACCCCCACACTCCTCTGTTACCCAGACATAGTAAACCAATATGTGATGGACTTGGGCTACCTAAAGTTTGCTGAGATTTGTTGGGCTGGTGAACACAATTGAGTTTCCATTTCTGTGGTTATTCCCTAGAAGCAGAACCTGCATAGGTTGGGTTGCTGTCCCTCAGACATGGCTTACAAAGCTGCCAGGACACAAGTCTAGCCACCACCCTTCCTTCTTCCCCAACTGAGCTGGCACCTCTTTAAAACACCTATACAAATACATTATTATTTTTTCTCCTACCTTTGGCTGCCATTTAATTTGATTGTACATTCCCGATGGAGCCCTGATTTCATGTGTGATTTCTTATAACTAATAAACTGTGTAACCAGCTTATGGTTTTCATTATATATGGTTTGAACTTTATGATTTTTTTGACCCAGAAACAAGAAAGCTTATAGCAATGCCTGAAGTCTTAGTGCAGTGTATTACTTCAGAGTCCCAGGAAGACATTTTTTTCCCAGGTCAGCAAATGCTTGTAGGTTTTGATAGATATTCTCAATTATGTCTCCAAAAATGAATTATGAGTTGTGAAAGGAGCAGAATCCAGACACTCTTAAGTCTTTGGGGGATTCAACTGTGGAGTCCCAGAGCTGTTTCTGAAAGGAAGAGGTTATAAGAATCGGGGAAAGAAAAAAAAAATCCTTATTACTTGCACTAGCAGTGCTGATGGAGGCTGATGGGGAGTGCATGTTGCATGTATTTGTAGGTGTCGTCATGTTGACTGAAAATGTTTTATCAGCATGTCTTTTTTCAAAAAACAGTTTTTCATCAAAATATGACTTCTCAAGGGAAATGACTTCTTACAAAAATGCTTTGGTTTTCTTCAATATGAAGAAAAATTTCCTATTTACAGCATACAGATACTATCCCTGCTGTACCGTTTTGTGTCATCTTGCGTGTGTTGAGATGCCAGAACTTGGATTTCTACTACAGTACGTGCTAGGGCTCTACTCTCAAGGTGTTGATCAAGTCAAATAGCTTGGTTTTATTTTTATGTCTGTTCAGTGGGAAAAATGAAATTGATTTCTTTAGTTTCTTTCAGACTCACTAATAAACATTGTATCCATTGGCTATTTACATATTTACATTGCCTATAATATACCACATAATCACGTGTGCAACTACAAATTACACTATCATTATTTGTTATGACTGAGGTTTTTGGTTTTGTTTTTTTTCCCAAGGGATTCTGAGAAGGCTAAGTATCAGATTGCCCTCCAGTTTTTGTTGTAATTGGATGCTTTATCTTTTATTAGAAACCTGCATCGTCATACACAAAAATTCATTTCTTGTAGAGATGACACGTCAGAGAAAAGGTCTCTTCTAGGTCAGTCAAGCTGTATGGGATGACTTAATTCTTTTCTGCTGATGAGACTATTTTGTATATGCATATCTTATATGCATACATGCATTTGTGAATGTTAAGTAGGTAATGTCACATCCTAGTTAGCAGAGAGCGAGATGCCAATACTGAAAGACTTGTCTTATTATGTGGGGTGTTCTTTGAATTTTAGATCAATCTAATGCTGGTAGGGAGGGGAACTAAGCTGCTTGTGCCTGAAAAGGGAAAAAGGCTGGTGACGTCAGCTGTTCTTTATCAGTGGAGATAAGAGAATTGTCCTCACTGTTATCTGGTTACTTTCTGTTTAATTTGCAGCCCCTTTGTTCCTGCTGAAAACCAGCCTTCTCCTTTACAGCCTACGGAAAAACCAGTACGCTACCAGAACCAGTTCTCTTTTTCCACTCTGGTTGTATTTTTGGTCTTGCTACTTTCCCCTGGACTTTTTCAGTTGATGTGCATCTTTTCTTGGTCCGTATTTGTTCAAGGCAAATGCAGTTCTGTAGCCAAATTCTTACTCGTACTGGTCAGCTCGAGTGGGCAGGATCTTCATACATGGAAAAATTTTAGACAAAAAGTGCTTGATCTGTGGAACTTAGGACAATTTAAGTGAATCAGATCTTCCAAGTACCTTTATTCTCTTCAGTATTTTGGCTTTGTGTGTCTGAACATTATTTGTTTTTCACCCTGTACTTTTAATGTAGCAGGAGGAAAAAATAAAATAAAATATGTTCCTTCTAAATAAAATGGTAGCAATTGAACTTAAATTATTTGTGCAAGCCACAGTCTGAAGTTGAAGGGCTATATTGCTTTTAAACCAGCCAGTGTTTTATGCAAAGATTAAGAGAACTTAAATGGAAGTAGAGCAGCACGGCTAAGGAATACAGTTTTAACAGCAAAAGATGATTTTCATGAGGATTTATTTTACAGTCCTAACACTTATTATACTGCTCAGTAGTGCAGATCGTTTTGGCACTTTGCAGTTCCATTAAAGGTACAGAAAAAAGGTACAGAATTTCAGACACAAGAGTGTGTAGTCCGTGTGACAGTGGACTGCAATTAAAACCCTGGATATTGAATAGAAGATGAGTTGGTTTGGGGCGTCAAAAGAAAGAATGCACTAAGTGTATACCTAATGCTTAAAGCTCTGTAGTGCTTTTTAGCTATATGCACCGATTAGATAGAGCAGAGCTGTATAACGTAATGACTGAGCGAGCAGCCTGTCTGGTACTTCAACTAGACTTTTCTAAATGAAGTTATTTCTAGGCTATTCATGGTCCATGGAACAATTACCTCCCGAGGAGAAAATAAAACATCTTGAGTGGTTCAGACAGCATCTTTGATACTACTGCAGCTGGGAAGTCTCATAATAAAATGCTTTACCTAAAACGAGAGGAGGGAGAACACCCAGAGACTAAGCCATCACCACAGGATCTTTCTTTGAGAAAACGCACCATATTTTAGCTTGGTTGCAACTGTATTTGTGTTCACAGGGTCACTCTTGGGTTTAACAGGAGCTGCAAACCCTCAATTTTGAAAAGAGGGTTTGGAAAGCAGTTTGAAATACATAGGAGCAAACATATCAAGCTCAGTAACAAATGACCGTGGCTGTTACTACTCTTTGAAATATTTTTAATCAGGTGAAACTTTCAAAAAATACGAGACAGAGAGAACTAATAAAGTATTTTGCCCGAGCTTCTGTATGCAGCACCTGAATGTGAAGTTGCACGGTAATAAGCTTGGAGGCATATTTTGGAAAGTTATACTGACTATGGAAATATAGTAAAGCTTTTAAGCTCTGGGACTTCATAAGTTTTCTCCTTGTCTCTTTATGTCAGTAGCCATTTACAACTGCCTTTTTTAGCCACAGGAAATCCCTTCTCTTGAACTGAAGAGGTATGTGAAATGTATTCTCTCTAAAGGCAACATCTGTGCTTCTTTGTGAATCATCAGCCAGAAAGGGTGCTCTATATGCTAATCAGCTTAACCGTGTTAATGGTAAGAATGATAATTATTTTCAGGTGGGAGTAGGTGCAGTTTGACACCTAGGGAAGTAAGATTGAGACCATAAATTACTGCAGACATCTGCAAAGATGTACTGCCACAAGTTGTCTTTTTCTTTGTGTTTAGCTGCTTGCCTGAGTGTGCTTAGATTTAAAAAAAAAAAAGTGGGAAAAACATGCGCATCAGTAAAGTCTTCAGATAATCAGTTTGATTACAATGAGAACTCAGAAATCATCGTGCAGTTTTGTTAATTATTAGAAAGATGATGTTGTATGTTGAAGTAATTGCAGTGAACAGCCCAGCTGGAAAAAAAATAAAATTGTTCAGATTTTCAGCCACTAAACTGTATACTTTGAGCTTGTTTCTATCCCTGTCTATTTATTGCTTCTGGTTAATTTATTTCCTACTTTGTATTATGTAAACACCTGACATTTACCAAGGAGATAAGTGTGTCATTGTTGTAGGAATTTTTTTGACGCGTGAGAAAGCACTGTTCTCTGAAGGACTTCCTAAATCTCTGTGCCTTGTTAGTGTAGTTAATAGTTTCCTTTGTATGTCTTGGCTATTTCAGGTACTGTTTTTTTCCTGGCCCGTCTCTGTTTCAGGTGAAATCCATTTGCCCTGGCCCCAGACTGGGTTAATGGTAGAGCCAGCAAATGGCTCCTTGATCCTGTGAGTGTCTGTTGAGACCTTCTGGAAAAACCCATTTCTTTCAGAAAGCTTTGGGCCCGGCCATTTTTGCCTCTTCTTAAACTCGGTCTTCCCTATGTTTGCCTTCAGTTCAAGATGATTGAAAATACTATTTATGTATTAATCTTCTCCTCTTCAGTAAGGAGCAAAGTTCTCTAATGGATTATAAATTTCTGCTGCGTTTTACTAGTGCCTCAGTGTATAAGCCTCTGATGTTGAGGTGAAACTATAATGTTCAGGCTGAAATTTTGCACCTGTCCTGAATTTTGACACCATTGTGATCTACCAGGAGTGAGGAATTGGTACAATTGTTTGTTTTATGACTTTTTGTGGGTTTATGCCTACAGTATTGCAAAGGGTCTCCTGATAAGTAGGAATTTGTTGTGGTGGCACAGTGGTCTGTGGAAGTATTTCCATGTTCTAATTTGAGCTCTTGAAATAGGTTTAAGTCGTTTTTAAGCCTCTTGTTCCCTTGCCAGGGGTTTGCGTTGCAAATAAAAGATGTGGGTGGGGTGTGGAATGCTAGCAAGAAAGTCTAAGGACAAAGGTTGACTTCTTGATGAGTATGTGCATTTTGCTTAAATGGCGATTATTCTGGAAGCTGTGTTAGAGGTACTTGTAGCGTGAGGACATGGACCTGTTAGCTTTGATGCTGGCTGCAATACAGTTGAATTTTTACCTGGGCTGCCTGATGGACCCTTGAGGCTGCGGAGTCTGTTAGCTCAGCGAAGCATCATGGTAATATGAACATTCAACACCTGGTGCTCGAACAACATCAATTATGTCTGTGTGGCACATTGATACACCTGAAATCTTGGGTACTTGAGACTTGGGTAGAAGAAATATTATGCTTTTTCACCATTGTGACTCAGAATCTTCTTCATGTTAAGTAATAGATGGCGATATAAAATATTGAATCTGCTCATCTTTTATGACCTTGGCAATAATAAAAGATCCCCTCTGCATAATGTTAGAATATTGAAATATATATTCAATATATCTCATAAATTAGTTAGTGGGTTTTTGCAGGTATTGAATTTCAGTTTGAAAAAATAGAAGAAAAAATGAATTGGTTTTTTGAACCTTAAAATTTGATGGTCCAACTAAATGTTAAATTCGTGTATGCATATGTAACTTGGATCAATAATTTAGTTAGGCCATTTCTAATACCAAAATGACGTAGCCAGCATTTTTTAAGAAATAGAACGGTATTGATTTAATCAGTAAGCACAATTAAAAAAACCCTGACAAATAATTCAAATTTTGTTAGGG
>JAOXJM010000015.1:1980672-1992984 GCA_026413425.1 Tringa solitaria | reverse complement strand
TGGAGGTATTTAAAAGATGGGTTGACATAGTGCTTAGAGACATGGTTTAGTGATGTTTTTTTGGTTTTTTGTCAGAGTTAGGTTGATGGTTGGACTGGATAATCTTAAAGGTCCCTTCCAACCTAGACTATTCTATGATTCTAAAAATGAGATGAATATAATTCAGTAGTTCTTCAGTATTTGTATTTATTTTTCTGACCTAGTACTTTTTAGAAAGTGGACCAAAAGTGGACAAAAACTCTTCAAAAAGTAATAATACAAACATGTATTTGCTTACGCTAAAGTAGCTGTGAGTTACCGCTTACCAGGAGACAAAATTATTAACATCTGCTGGAGACCAGAGAGGTCGAGGTGCTGGAGCATTAAAGGCAAGTCAAGTGTAGGTGAACAGCAGCAATGTACTGGATAAAGCCCTGCAGGTCATTGCTTGTCCCCAGGTTCATGTCAAACACGTGGCATCAGTGACAGTAACCTCTTAGAGAGCTTACTGAGAACTCAGTCCAATTTCATGCACTGCAGCAGCAGTGCAAACGTTTTGGGCATGGACTCTTTTTCTTTGGAAAACATGTTTTTGTCAGAATTGAAACATTTCCCAGGAAGATGTAGGCTTAGATAAAGTTTTAGGTGGAAGAATTGTCAAAACAAATCAGTTCAACTTTCTAGCTTGGTTTTCACAAAGTCAAATTCATTTCACTAAGGTTTTTATAACTTTTAATTTTTCAGGTATATGATAATATGCTGGCATGTTTTGACACTGTCAGAGTACAATCATTGTGGCCTGAACAGAATGTGCAAGAATGCTCAATTTTTATGTGTGTGTGTTTTGTTTCTTTTTTTTTTTTTTAAGAAAGCTTTTGGTCTAGAAGCAATTTTGAAGGTGTGACGCTGGAGGAATTGGCTGAGGCAGATCTGTAGCAGCGGCAGGAAGTCTGGAGCAGGACTTGAGCTTTATTTCTTAACTGGTGGCCTGTTATTTCTGCATCATGGTTCTCTGTTCTAGTCTCTAACAAGATTTGGGACTTTCTCGATCTGTTAACTTGACCCTACTAACGATATTTAAGAAGTTCAATAACTGATAAATATTTGAGCAAATGATTGAACGCGCTGTGGAGCTGCAAGTTGATTGTAACCACCTAAAATAACTTTTGTTGATGTGCTTTTAAAGCACTATTCTCATCCATAACATCTATTAAAAATTTATTAGTCTGTGTACCCTTTATAGGTGTAACCTTCACATAAATTGAGACTGCTTGATCTGTTATTGAGAGCAAAGTCTGTGTTCCTAGAAAGGTGGTGATTTATCTGGAAGTTGCTCTTCGCCATTTTTAAATACTGCACAGATAAATATGTCTCTTTAGGTAGAGTGTCCTTTTATTTCCCTGGGATGCTTGATTGTAAACATACATCAAGTTGTTTCCCTCAGGGGGCCCTGTTCAGATGCAGCTTGAGTTACATTATGGTAATAATATTCATTCTTTGCATTAATAATTACATTGAATGCCTCCTGTTCAGCAAAGTATTGTATTTCTTTGATGTTTTCCTTGCTATTATGAACTGCTGTGCTGTTACTGTGTATTTTATGCTGACAATTCAGGTCGCCCTGTTTTTTTTTTTTTCTCCATGTGTTTTCCTTTTCTCAATTAATTGTGCTTGTGTATAGTAATATATCATATGGGGTAAAAGAGAGTTAGGGTCACCTAATCCACCCAGTTCCTGAATCTGACGGGTACATCTGGGCACGAACTGGGCATTGGTGTTGACTGCCATGCTACTCTGGTGAACTCTTGTAATAAAACCAGGAATTTCCACACTTGGTTGCTACAGGGAAAAATTGATAAGAGTCTAAGGTAAAATGGCTTTGTGAAAGTACAATTTATAAGATTAGAAATAATTTGCATCTGTTTTTTAAAAGAAGAAAAGAGAAAAGGTTATTGTAGCAGTTTTCTGATGGCGGTTTCGCGTTGTGGGTTTTTTTTGGTGTGGGTTTGTTGTTTTTGTTTTCTTGTTCTGTTTTCAAACTAAGTATGTTTACCTGGAGTCCAGAACAACAGTAACAAAGACAGCTGTGAAGAGTACACACTACAAAATTTCATGGAGATTTTTTTATAATGGCAGGACGCATTGGTTTAGGTTTTTTCATGTATTTAATGTATCGCTGACTGCTGAGACTGGTTTCCAGGGTGGTGTATTTGAAACTGCACGTGAGTTTGAATTTGGTTGACAGGGGGAGGCAGTAAAAGGTGAAAACATTCCCACTTGTGACATCTGAGCATCCTCCTCCCAGGAGGAAACCAATCTAGTGTAATAAGACAGAGCCCTGCAGCAGTGGAGAGAGTAATAGAGGCATTTACAGAACCTGCTTGCTAGATTTCCTGCGCAGAAAATATATAGTCTGTGTCTGAAGATCATCTTTTAGCCTGCTTAACCTAGATATAGAGATGGAAATGGTAGTGCTGGGAAAGGTTATTTAGCCCTTGCATATTGCAACTTTTAGTTTGTTGGTCAACTTGGAAGCTGGTCTGAAAAAGAAAAGACAGAACTTGTCCTTCTCCTAGACAAGATTAGGGTGTGGAATTGCTGGGGAGAATCTTCTCTCCACTATGAATGTTGGAAGGGATGGGGAAGGCTGAGAAGATGCCCACAGATGGAAACTCCTTGCTGGCTTAGAAAGCTGGAGTCTTTGTTAAAAGCTGTGACCTCTTTACCTCTGAAGACAGTCATAGAAAGAAAAGGTCCTTTGGATCTTTTTGTCCCTTTCTCCAACCCTTTGTCACGCCCTCTTTCCTTCAAAGCAGCAATTTTTCTTTGTGGTTTTTTCTTCCACTTTTTTTTTTATTCTTCTCAGTTCTCTTTAGCAAAGACTCTCCAGGGAGCCAGAGTTGAACTTGGCACAAACAGCTAGGAAGACGGCTGGAGCTCAGTGTCTGTACAAATGTCCAGGATAAACTGCTGTATTAATATTTCAAATGATTTCCTAATACCGTATGCATTGTGGCAGGGATCCAGGGAACAAGGGTTTCCTAGTGAAATCTGCCTTCTCTTTTTAATATGCAGCTATAAATACTTTATTTTTAAAACTGTTTTTTGGAAGGAGCAATGTTTCTGGTAATGGAAAATCCTGACACCCTTCTTCAGGCCTTACACCAATTTTGCTTCTACTTCTGTGGAATTATAGTGACTTTTCTTGGGTGTGATGCTGGAAAATCCGGTCCTGTTGTTTTACAGCTGTTCTACTGTAAATCTCTTCAGAGTGGGAATATCTTTATTAGTTAGAACTTCATTAGAGTGAACTGTCTTATCGGACAGGTTTAATTTAGGTTTACAAAGCTAGCTTTGGTTATGTTGGCCTGGTGGCCTGTCCAGTGCGAGACCTCTAGGCTCTTGCTAACCTCAACACAGATGTTGGATTTTTGGGATTTCTTTTTGGCCTCTCAGTCAGTGTTACATAAGTGAGAACTTAGCCTGTTCTGAAAAAGTGGTTAAAAATCTTTTGTTGAAATGTTTTTGCACGCACGTTTTCCGTAGGAATTAATTTCAATTGAAAAAAGGGAAAACAAAAATTTCTGAAATCAGAATGTTGTGTAGTCAAAGAAGGTCCTTTTTGAAATCACTGGGTTTAGAGTGTCATTTCACAATGACTGTTTGATGTTTTTGTTTGTTTGAAGTTTGGAATTTAATGCGGTGTTCCGGCTGACATGAAACAAATTTAAATTTCCTTTGTGAAAATTTAATTCATTTTTTTATTTCAAGGAAAAAATGCTAATGTTTTCTCTGAAACTGAAATGCAAAATATGAAGTCAGGTGAACTATGTTTTTTATATATATATTCTGCTAAAGATAGTTTTAAAATAAACTTTATAGCACAGAGGGATTGAGGCTGGAAGATCGCCTAGTCTCACCACCCTACTTAAAGCAGGGTCAGTAGAGCAGGTATCTCCGAGCCGTGTCTCATTGGGTTTGGAATATCTCCAGGGATGGAGATTCCACCTTCTGTCTGGGCAACATCTTCACGTATGAGGCACCCTCGGAGCAAAATGTTTTCTCTTGTTTTTAAATGGAATTTCTTGTATTTCTGTTTCCATCTGTTGCCTCTTGACCTGTCACTGTGCAGAGAAGAGCCTGGCTTGGTCTTCCATGGTCCTTACCCTCAGACATTTATTCACATGGATAATATTCCCCCTTCCCCACCTAGACACTAAATAATCACAGCTCTCTGGGCCTCTGCTTGTATGTATATTAATGCCTTTCCAGTGTTTGGCTGTCATGCATATTCGATTTGTGAGTATGGATATAAACTAGAGCCCTTGGAAGACTGGGACACAGATGCTGATAAGGCAAGAGAGTAAGAAGGCATCATGCGTGAACAGTGCCTACTACTTCTTACGGGGCTTCCACTGTTAAAACGTTCTTTTTCTGCAGATGATTTCTATGTCTAGAGTGGGAGGTAATTCTCTAACAAAAATAGATTTGCCCAAACTTGTAAAATTGCCTTCTTTTCTCATGCTTATGTGAAGAGCGGGGAATGGTGACATGAAGTGTGTTTGAAGACCAGCAACAGCTACCTTAAGGTCTGACTCAGTAGCTGTTTAACTTGGCAAAGTCTTTACTTTGTTTGGCTTCTGGAAGCATTGGAAAAATGTTTACTGGTTTGTACACATAACTATGTGACTCATTTCATAAAAATATGTGGTGAGGTAGGTCTCACAAAGGCAGTTATTACCCTTTTCAATCAGTTTTACCAAAAGGATAGTATTTTTTCTTGTTACTGTAGGAGTTGTCTGTTTCAAGTGATTCTGAAGTGTGATACTTAGTTTATTCATGGGCTTGGGTTTTATCTTGCCTCGTGTGACTCCGAGGAGTTGATTCTGACTCTCCCACTGTAAGTTCCTTCAAGTCCAAATCCTGGCTGTGAAATATACCCATTTGCATCATTACTACCAGAATTCACGAAGGCGATTAAATAGGATTGTTGTGACAGCTCTGAATTTGCTTTCATTGTGGAACATTCCATACCTCCATGTATTAATAGGCAGATGTTTACATAATATACATGTTTTGAATTATGCTGGTATTCCCTCAGAGGGATGACTTTTCTTAACCCTTTTAAGTATCTAGGGGTAAAAAATAGGGGTGTGACTTTCATTTATGCCAATTTGAGTCTGGCCAACTGTATTGGAGTCAGTGAAATTAAGAGCGTATGCGTGGTGGAGTTCAAACTGAAAGTGTAATTCTACCAGCCAAGACTCAGAGTTTCTCAGGATGCACTTTTGCCAAAAGCCTTAAAATCTCAGCTGAACCATGGAAAACTGAGTCCCACCCTGGGTGTGTGTTAGCATGTGCCCCAGCTGGGGTCAGGAGTCCCACACAGTGATAGATACAGTGCTAAAAGACACTGCCCCGTGTGAATCCATCTTAACCCCAGTGGACAAGAGGAGAGAGAGGGGAGAGGTTGTACTTGCCTTGTGGCTGATAAGGCTGGGATAGAAGCAGGAACAGAAGCCAGATCTTCTGAGTTGGATTTAACTGGTTCTCAGCAAGACAGTTCTGCCTGTGAGGAATACAGCTTGCAGACTCGGGGACTGATTTGGGGATTTGGGATGGGATTGAAATGAAGTAATGGTGAGAGACTTTTTGCTGGAGTGTCTAGGGGGAAAATGGGAAATGTTGTGCTTAGGGTATGCTCAGAGAGGTGATTCCTTTTAAAAGGATACATGACCACATCAGGGAGGTGACAGGACAGAGACTAGTGGTTGGTGAGCAGCCACATCACAATGGTAGAGGATGACTTTGTTAGAAATTCCCCCCTCTCATGAGTGAACCACACGTAAAAAAGCTGAAACTGTGCTGGGACATGCCTTTCTTGGGTGAAATAAAAAGCTGATGCTATCCTTAGGGAGTTGTGGTTCTGAGATCTGCAGCATTTAGGATCTGGACCCCGAGTCTGAAAATTGTGGTGGTGGAACTAGTTGTTTGTATGTCAATCCTGAATGATCATGGCCCTTGCCAAGAGTCACCTTTGCTTCTTTTAACAGCCCTTGTAAGCTTTTGGGGAGCCTTTTTCAAGACTCCTTGAGGCCCTCAGATGACTTTTGAAGTTTTTTTCAGCTGACAGAGTGAGGATTTGACCAAGTATTATCAGTAGCCTGGTGGGAAAAGGTGGCAGCTTTGGACCCAGCCCCTGACTGCCTGAAAATCAGTGCTAAGACACTCTTGAATCCCTGTTTCTGATTACTCCATGTTGTAGACTGTGTAGTTTCTAGCTACCAGAACCTTGACGCTTTTATGTGCTACTTTAAACTATATTCAGAAGGTGAATAGGCATGGGATGTTTGTTGTGGTGTTTACACTGCTGGAGTTGGACACTGGAGGGCTCATGCGGCAGCACAAACACATACTTGTTTCCTAATTTGCTGAAAGGAGAGCACACTCTGAGCCGTGGTATTGCCCAAATGAGCAAAATCAAGAGAGGCTGGCTGCAAATAGAAACAAAGCACTTCCCCTGTCTCCTAAACATTAGTGTTTCTCATCCATTTGATTTAACAAGGGCAATCACCCTGCCACTCTAATTATCTCCATCAGACCTGCAGTGCAAATGAAGCACACCTCTGATTTTTAAGAGGAAGAGAGTACCTTGGTGCCTGTGTGCTTTTTAGTCCATCATGATGCACATCTTATCAGAGGAAAGCATTTGGAGGTTGCCTTGATAACACGAGCAGGTTCCTGGCGTACAGCAAAGGGCTATTTATTTTTTTTTTTTATTATTTACAAAATTAGTGGAAAGAAAACATTGAGTGTCTTTGATTAGAATTAATGGTTCATTAGCCTGGGCTGTCATCGCCTGCTAGCGCTGTGGATCTGGATGGTGGAGTTGATGAATTATTCTGGTAAGAACAATAGTGGAGATGGGGATTCACAGAGAAATACTGTGTGTGAGTAGGGCAGCATGAGTGTGGGAATGGTTTCTGAGGGCAAGGAGCCCAAAGCCCTGACTCTGCACTTGCTCTGGGGTAAATAATTGTGCATTTCCCAAGCAGCTGTGCCTGTGGCAGATGTTGCTGCCTGTTGCTGGCTGGCTTCAGCACAAAATACTCGTTACTGCTCCACTGGTAGAGCTTACCAGTTCCTAAATCTGCTGGCTGACTCCTTGTGAGTCCTCAATTATTTGTTTCCATCAAAATGGGAGGAAAGTTAACAGAAACAAGACATTGAAACTGTTTCAGCAGATGATTTTTCCCTCACCCAATCTCCAAAGCATTAGAAGTGGTGCTCAGCCAGGGTTGTGGAATAGAAGACTTCCCTCTTGAAAACAAGTTATAGGGGGCAGAGATGCATTGGATGATGCTTTCCCATCTTCTGAATTGAAATCTTGATTCAAAACCTCAGCATTTGAAGACTAGACAAGCTGTGTTTTCTGTACTGGGGTTTGACTATTGAACGGTCACCAGCACATTGTTCCCAGGTTGGGTTAAGATGAGGAGGAGGAGATGGTTCCACAACACAAATCTGGAGGGATTTTTACCGAACACATAGTTCTCACATTGCTTTTGAGTGTTTTTGTAACTTACTCTTTGTCACAATTTACCATGTGGAAGAGGGGATTTGGAGCATTTATTTTATCAAGCTACTTTTGTGGCCCTGAAGACCTGTTGTTAGTCTTTTATGTTTTGAAGCAGGAACTGCCTTTTCACACCACGCTGTAATAAAAGCTGTGGGTCCCAGGGCAGAGAACAGGAGGGCCCAGGAGGTTCACAGACTGTATTGAGACAGAGCAGGGTAAGGTGATAAACCTGAAATCAGAGGGGTATTGAGGAATCTGTTTCACAAACAGCCAAAACAGGCTATTCTAATGAGAGGTTTAGATTTGGCTGTTATTTCTAACCTGGGAAAGTAGCAGGGGTGAACAAAACAACCCTGAGGGTTTTTAGGGCCATTAGAGAGAAAAACAAAACTCTCCTGGACAAGCAGGTATCAGTCGGCAGCACTCGGAGCGCTCTCTTCTAGCAGAGGTGGCTTTTCCCTTTTATGCTGGAACTACTGTGAGAGTGGGGGGAGAATTAACGTGAGGTTCGTAGCTGGCCCCCACAATAATGCAAATGGAGTAATTTTCTCTCTAATACTTATTCTCGGTACTGATAGCAAAGAAGCCGACAAACAATAAGTAATCCATCACTTTCTGTAAAATTGCCTATATAGACAGAAAAAACCCCCACTGCTCCCTAGGCTGCTTTTCTTATTTCTGTTTTATTGTTTCTATTTAATGAACTGGCAAATAAATTACAAAAATCTGTTTTATAAGCCAGTTACTTATTAATTCCATATTTTCTGCAACAGGTTCTTAGATTAATGAATCAAGGAGATGGAAAAGCCTGCTAATTTAATTACACAATTACTGTTGCTGTAACATTTATTTTAAGGATATGACATAGCTAATGGATGTTTTATTTATTTATATAAAGTTAGTGATCTTAAAATTAGTATATGCAAAATGTTTTTAATTCTGGGTTTTGGTGTTCCCCCCCCCCCCCCTTTTTTTCCCCTGAGTTTACTGAAAAATGTTAAAAATGAAGGATTGTTGACATGGCTAAAATAGCTACCTTTTTGTGCAGATATCACTGTGGTTACAGACTAGTTCTTGCTCTAAAAATGCAAGAAATTTGTCTTTGTTCACTCTTAATTGTGTTCACGTGTTTAACTAAAAAGGAGATAGATTATTTCTTTGTATTTATATCCATCGTGTTATATATAAATATTTAACACTTGGTTGATTTCATACCTGTTGGAAGCTTCCCCAATGAAACAAATTTTTAAAATAGGTCTTTGAGTAACTGTTTCTTGCTGAAAAAGTATGCACCAAGAAAGGAAACATATCCCATTAATCTTGGGAGTGTAGGATATATTATTACTATTAATTCCAGTAATTAGGAAGAAAACATAACAAATTACTCTTAATAAGCCTTTCAGACAGGATTTTCTTTAAATCTACAGGCTCATTTGTATCTATTTATTTTCATTTTTTTTCCAAATGAAATTAGCATTGTGTGCACACTCTGAGATGACCTTTGTTTGTTCACTGACAGATACAACATATAGCTTAAAATCAAAGTGATTATTTATTTTATTTTCAATAGGGTAAGATAAGGGGTGAGGGTACTTTATTTTTTCAGCATGTGGAAGGACTTCTGATCTTTCTATACATTCCTTCCTTTATTCTCTTTATATGGGAAAATCCATAATAAAAGACAAAAATCCTTCTGTCAGTAGTCCAGGAAAATGCAGACATTCCTCTTGCCTTTCAACTGAAGCAAAGTGCTTCATATTCTCTCACTGATTTCAATGTTTTGCCTTATCTGTTTATTTAGGAGATAGAAAAGTAAGGAGTGAATTTTTCAAGTCCTGTTTGCTATGAAAATTGGACAGAACTTTATTGTTTCAATGGCGAAGAGCTTTTCTCAGTTTCCAAGTGATGTATTTTCATGTGCAGTTCTATGAACCACAGTAGAAGATGAAATAGTGGAATAGCGCCGCAGGACTTTTCCACTTCCTTTTTATCCTCCCTCCTCCCTATTGCAGGCAGTAGTTACTGTGACAGTGTCTTCCGAGATGTTTTTACTTTATTTATTTACACAATACACAATTTCAACCACTTACTGGGACTTGGAAAAGTGTATTTTTACTTTTGTAACATCATAGTCCTTGAGTTAAGGAACAGAGCAGTGGAATCCTGCCTTAAGCCCTCGAAGCATTGAAAATTTAAATTATAAACTAACTCTCTGCAAGTGTACCAAAACTGTCAGTCACCTAAAATGAGATTATCCCCCCCATTTAGTCAAATTAGATGAACTCTGATTTTCTCTTGGTCAAACTTCTAAGCCATTTTCCAGTTTTTAATTTTTTAAAGTTAACCTTCAGACCAAAGTATTTGTTGTTAACATAAATATGCACAGTGTTTTTGTTTTAGTTTTACAAAGAACAAATCTTCTGTGAGTAAGGTTTTGGTAATGCTTTAAATTAGGATTCTTTACTAACTTAATCAACGTAATGATTTTTGAATGATACCATTTTGAAAGTACTCTGCTTATGTTGTAGGCTGTCTGGAAAAATGGTTTTAAATATGAAAAAATCTTGTATATAATTTCTTTTGAGGCAGAAGATGAGTAGTAAGCCTATAATCTTATACCAAATTACTCACATTCAGCACAATGCTATGTAAAGGAGTGAGTATCAGATACAGCTTCCAGTAACGTTTTCTTTTGTTACTTCTTAAACTACTTTCTAGTCATCAGTAGTGCAAAGCACGAAATAAATCTTTCTTCAGCTCTCCTGTGCTTCTCCCTTATGGGAATAGATATTCAGGTGAGGAAATTACTTTACTGAAAAAACAGAACTGCATGAATTTTCTTTTTCCAAATTTTCTCATCTCTTGTTGAAGAACAACCTTCAAATTCCCTTAAGAAAATAACTTCTGGACGCTGAGATCCATAGTTTTCAAAGTACTGATTACCATTTAAAGAAAGGCAGGCACTGGGACATTGTGAAAATGAGGCCTTTTAAATTGTGTTCAGGTCCCTTCAAGTTAACATCATGGATATTTATGAAAACCTGTTATTTTTGAGACCCAGTTCATGAGAAACTGGGTGATTATTTTTTATTAATGTCTATTTTCAAGAGAAGGTAACTTTTTATGCTAGTCCTTTTTAGTAACCTTGTCATCGCAAACAAATGATCTCTAAGTCTGAGGTTGCTGCTTAAGTCTTTGAGGGTTCTCCTCCTGTTTGTTGTTCCAGAAGAATTTTGGATGATAGAAAATACTTAATAGAGCAAGTTCTGAAGCAGTCAGTTCAGGCAGTGTTTTAACACAACTAAAATTCATGACTGCTTCATTTTACTGGGAACTCCAGCTATTACTAACCATGTAATCTGCCTCCCTAAGAGGATTTTCATGTGTAAATCTTTGTTTATCAAAACTGTGCTAGTATTTAATTTAATTTTTTTTAAGAGGAAGAGAGAGAAAACTTGATACAGTTCTAGAAGATCTTCGAAAGAGAAAAAAGCATTTTGAAAATGCCCTTATTTTTCAGAATATGGAATTTTCATAAGCACTCTAGATTACTGTCTTGTGGGACTCAGGTTGTAAATACTACTTTTGAAAATGGGACATGGTGTCCTCCATAGTTTCAGAGCACTTTAGCAGTTTCCATTCAGTCTTTAAGGCTTGTAAGTAAAAGCATAACAAGCAATTCTTTCCTTCTTTTGATTTAAATCCTGTTTGGAGTAGGTACTTGTCTGGAAATCTTTTGTAAAAGTTGAAACAAGCGCACCCCACAGCAGGGAGAAGAACCTAGAGCTCCTGGTTTCCTGTTCTTGCCTTAAGTAACAATTACTTTTTAAAATTGCTTTCCTCAGACTTAGTAACTGTATTTTTCAGCTTTTTTTTTTTTTTAGTATGAAATGCATAGCTGCAAAAGTTTCTTAGAGATGGCGATGTATGTCTTCATAGTCTAATGTCTAATATTAAACAGCGTTGCTGCTGAGAATTTAGATTTTCCATGGGTTGAATTCTTTTCCTTTTGTGGAAAAGCTGCGGAAAAAAAGCACAGCTTCATTCTGTGGTTATCAGTTTTAGGTCAAGAGCTGACCCTGAGTTTTTTGCTGTGCGTTACAGAAGAAAAGAGAACATTTTCTTCCTGGTTCTACTGAAAAGGTTGTTGAAGTGTAGACATGGAATATATAAAAAATAGCTTCACTGTGAACCCCACAAGTGTGAGCTGATCAGTCTGTTTCTTACAATATGAATGTTATCTCTGGTTTTTTTTCCCTGTGTTATTTGTTTATGAGGCAGAATTTGACATTGTTTGTTGTTCCACTTGCTTAATCTTTTCCTTTTCTTCTCTGAGTTCTGCCAAAACTCCTCTAAACGAAAAGGTTTGTTTCAGAATCTCTACATTATTTTATTCCATTTTGTATTACCTGAGCATCTCATGCTTTTTTTTTTTCTTCACTAGCACATGAGAGAACTAGTTCTTGGGCTGTATAGTGTGGGTAGAAAACGTTTCAGGTGTTTAGAGTGGTGAGAAACTTGGAAAGAATGCATCTGGTGCTACACAATGACGAAGCCAGTAGCCATCTGGTTGAATCAAAGTTAATAAGTATCGCTGCTTTTAAATTAATAAGTACTGTGTTAGAAGAGTAATTGGAAGTTGCATAAAATATGGATTTGGGACTTTGAGTATAAATAATAGAACATATATATTTGATAAGAGCTTTAAAATATTTCCCTTAAAAGTTCCACTTTGGTGATTACTGCAGTATCTG
>JAOXJM010000015.1:1949117-1959896 GCA_026413425.1 Tringa solitaria | reverse complement strand
CCTGGATGCAGTCCTGAGTGGCATGCTCTGACATGCTCTGGGTAGTCCTGCCTTGACGGGGGAGTTGGACTAGATGATCTCTGTGGTCCCTTCCAACTCCAAAAAGTCAGTGAAATTCAGTGAAATCTCTATGGAGTCAGAAAGTATTTATTGAAGGAAGCGTGCGTTGTTTTAAAAGCCTCTTGCACATAGAAGACACACGGACCGGCAGCTCTTTGCGCCGAGTTCTAGCAGGATGTAGGATATTTAGGTCCTTATTCTCTCTTTATGGTGTTTATTGCTGGCAAGACACTCATAAATGTGTTGCTGAGGCTGGTACAGGCTGTGTGTGACACTTGCAGACAGGGAGCTCTAATAGCGTAACCCCTGTGAAATAGGATGGAGCTGGTCGGAAAGTGCCAGGAGGTTTGGGGCTGGATTTGCATAGGTATTTCGGTGACCATGTGGTTGTCTGAAGTATTGTTTCTCCCCTGCTGTGCTAGGCACAAACCAGAATGGTCTGTTTTTCAAAGCATTAATAATGTGAATGGAAACCAGAAGGAAGCAGATGGGTGCAGACAGATGGAGTTGAAGGAAACCAGGGAACAGCATTGGTCACTGTGACAGACAGTGGTCTCGGTACATGTGTCAGAATGTTTTGTTTTCACTGCAACAAAAAAGGAATGCTAGAAGAGGGTTTGAAGGGAAATAGTAGGATGGCTTCTAACGAGGAATGAAGCACGGTGTCTCAGATGTCAGGCAGGGAGCTGGGAAACTCGGCCACTTGGCAATGAAGGATGCAGCTGTGAGAAAAGGGATTAAATTCTCAGTACTGGAGGAAAAAGATTGCAATACATGTAGAGTGTTTGTCCACTGACGTGGTACAGGCTCATGCAGACACACAGATTTTATATAGAAATACCAAGCTTTTCTGTAAATATTTCATGAAAAATAAAATCAGATGGCCAAAGAGAAAGACTTAGGCACTAGACACTGTTGCTTTCTGCCAATATGTAATAAACTCAAAAGCCTTGTCACATTGAGATAGAGTCACTGCCTGGGATGTTGTGACATTAATTGCAATGGCACTTGCTGTACAGGGGGAACTTGCTGCTCAGATTTGAGCTGACACTTGAGGAAGAGCTGGCACTACCAACCCCCCCAGTATATCAAATGCAAACCCATAAGGATGGGTATTATATGCGTGCACAGCTTGTTTCTGCCTCAAAGAGCTTGCCATTGGAAGAAAGGTTGCAAAATAAGTATTTTCTTTATACAGCAGGTATGGAAAAGAGTTACAGAGGCGAAATGACTTGTCTCAGCTCACAGAACAATTCTACAGTGGAAGCCAGACCTCTTGAATCCTCACCCCCTTCCACGGACACCACACACTGGTTTTGGTCTCAGTTACTTGATAGTTTCCTCATTCTCTCAAGTATCCCTGGATGAAGAGATCAGCTTGTCTTTATCAGTAGGAAGTATATTGTTTTCCCTTAGCAGTTCACTGTGTACACAGAAGGAACTGTGGCATTTGGATTTGTTGCAGTCTCTCCTGGTAGATTATCATCTCCTCTAAGCTGGCAGAATGTTCAGACCAATACAAAGGGGAAGGCCACCAAGAAATCATTGCTATTTCCTCCTCCACACTTGCCCCTTTAAATCTATTTACAATTGATATTTCCTCAGATTGCTTCTGGGAATTGCTGAGGTCATTAGTGACAGGAGGTGGAAGGAGGAATTAAAATTGTTTTATGCTCCAGTGAGAGTTCCCTGGGGCTTTGAAGCATATAAAACCCCTCTGAAGTCCATATCCTTGAGGAACAAGTTCACCTGAGGTGGTGTATCTTGAGCTGGACTCATTAATAACTAAGTGTACACTCTACGTACAGGGTTGAGGGAGAGGGTCATGTAAAACCTGGCTTTAAAATTTGATTTCATTTAATCTTTTTCAGAACATTTAACTTTTGATATGCTGCACTTTGTTTCTTGTCAATACACTGATGTTATTTTCTGCTCCTGAAGTTAACTTTCCTGCTGGTGGAGCCCTTTCTGATGGTGATCTTACTTACGCTTCTCAGCTTTCCTTTCACTAAGCAGAAGAGGCATCTTTTCAGTCTCTCTGACTAAAGGGATAGAGTTGGGTTTATTGTCCAAATACTTGTGAAGATTCTTTCTCCTTTTCCAGCTCGTGCTAAAATTACTCTGCTTCAGCCCTCTTTACCCTGAGGATTACTTAACTTTATTCTCTTGCCAAAATAGCAAACTGAATGTCATTTTCCTCAGCCTTATTTACAGTAAGCTCCCTTTATTCAACACAGCGACAGGAAGGAATTCTTAAAGTGGATATAGATCACATTTATGTTCACTTAATTCCCCTTTACACTGCCAGAATGATGTAAATCAACCTTAGAATAGACCACAATCAGACACTCTCTATCAATGGTCTTGCAGTGGGAACTGCAGTAAAGCTAATTCATTTAGCCTTCCTTAATAGCAGGTCACTCATTATTTACGCAGTTTACAAGTCATTTGAAGTTATGTTTTATTAACACCAGAGCCAGAAAGATGATGCCAGGAGGAACATTTTCCATCTATTTAGATGTGCCCCAATTTACTCAAGGCAACATTTATATTCCTCATTTTCACTATGTAGACTTGCTGTGTTTGAGCTAAATTCTGGGGGTGGGAGAGATCTTGTGAAGTTATTGGGAACTTCTGTTGACCTAAATGAATCTGATTTGAGACATCTGTGTGAATAATACTCTGCATTCATTGGGTTATCAACTGCTGTTGACAGACAACCTGCCTGGGCACCATCATGAATCCAGGTCCCATTTAATCTTTCCATTAGTTTGGTTTTGTTTGGTTGGTTGGTTTTGTTTGGTTTAGTTTGTTTTTTTCCTTTATCCCTCCTGACGAGAGGGTTAAAATCTATCAAAAGCTGCCTGCTACAGAAGAAGTAGGTAAGACATACATATATCTCTACTGGGAAAGGCATCTCTTTGAATAAACCAGCAGCTGTTGCTGGCTGAGATGGTTACCTGACCAGAAACACCACTGGGGAGTGTCTCTCAAATGTGACTGTACTGAACAAGAATTTTAATATTTACCACAACTACACCCGGGTACAACACTATAGCATTAAGCAGTGTGAGAACATAACGTAGAAGCAACAACTCAGAAGCATTACTGACAGGAGCTTCTGATATTTGTGTAACACACATCCCTCCCCTCTGCCCTAGCTTCTCTGGCATTCCATGAAATGAAGAGAATTATTTTCTTTAGTATTAGGTAATGATATTTCAAGATCCTGAATAGCTCATTGTAGGTGCAAATCATCTTACTGTCCAATTATAGAGTGTGCAAGTGCTGAGAGAGGGGAGAATAAGAGGCAGAGAAGTGAAAAAGGGACAAAGGAGTGAGAGGTGGACCTTCTGCTGTACATCAGTTCTAAAAAAGTAAGGATCATTAACTAGACATTTTTCCCCAAACCTCGTATTGTTAGCAGTTCTATTAATAATAATAATAAGCACTCTCCTATGAAGCAAACTACCAAATTGTTAATCCATTAGCAATTCTTTTGCAAAAAAAATTCATTGTAATGTGTATTCAAAAGGCACGTTCTTGACAGAGCTTTTTTTTTTAGGTGGGGGAAGGGAGGAAAGCATTGTCTAATTATGATTTAAAAGCTTGGCTTCCTCAACTTAATGAAGAATTAATGAGTTGCGTTATTCCATCGTACTCTAGCAAAATCTGCTCGCAAATTAACTGTACCTCCTCTTCTCTGCCTTGAAGACTTCTCATGGCAGGCTCAAGCTTTCTACCGGTTGCTCTCCTTTTTTGTTAGGAGCAGCGAGATTATGTAAGAAAATGGCAGCAATTATGATATTAGCATAATGGGAACAATTAGTACTGCAAAATCCAAGTTTTAATTGAAATGTGCTCATGTCTTTTTAGAAGGTCTTTGTCATATCTTGATTTACCCTCTGGTTGTTCTAATGTTCTGCTTTCCATCAGCAGGGGTGAAAGCCAAGTGAAGGTGTTGAGGCAAGGCTAGGGGAAAAATAGGGAAAAATTATGGCTTTGGTACCTGAGAAGGGCTCAGTTACAGCGCCCATCGATAACCTTCCCTGCAATCCTTTTGGAAAGAAGGATTAGGTGTTCAGAAAAGGATGATGTTACGGAACCTGTGTTTGGTTTTGGGAAGAAAGCCTTGGTAAACCAGCAGTTTGATTGTTGAAACTTGGGTGCGTGGGAAATTTTCAGAGTCAAAAATAAAACCAAAGCAGTTTTCCCGTCAGCTCAGCTGAGAGAAATAGAGATCGTGTTCCCCACTCTCTCTCACTGTTTGCTTTTTTGAACTTCAGACAAGGCAATTTATGTCTTGGTAACACTGTTTTCCACACAGAAAGAGATTATAAATATTTCCTTACAACTCCGGGTGTTGTTAAGGGTACACAGTGTGTGGTGCAGGAGGTTGGTAGAGGGGAATAAGCTTTCTGTCTAACTTTATTAAAGCTTGTATTTAATTTTATTTGAGCAAATAGCTACATTTGATTTGAAACCTTTCCTTAGGTGAAAAAGGAACTGGAGAATGTTTTTTTTTTTTTCCTTTTTTTCTGTAATCTACTTTTGCCCTTTCTCAGGTCTTTCCCAGAAAAGAAGATCCATTTATCGTAACTGATTATAACATTCTCCTTTTCAGTTACTTGGCTCTTCACACTGCATTTCTTACTTGCTGCCATGAATACCTAATCCCAACTGAGAATTAGAGGAGCCCCATCTGCAACGGGAAGCATCTGTAGGATAGGACTGGGGGCACACGTCTGTCTGTCCGATGCTGTCCGTTTATCCGTATAAATTGTCTCCTCTGCCTATGCTTCCCTCGGGCACCTGAGTGCGGGCAGCGCTCCCTCCCCGCTCCATTCTTCTGTCTCTTATAACTCTGACAGAACAGCTGATTTATGATGGACGCTTAAAAACCCCCTAGAAAAGTCAGGAGATGGTTTTGAGGAAAAAGCAGAGAATTAACTTGATGATGCTAAACTTAAAACAGTCCAATAATCTCCATGTTTTGGAATTCCTCTAGTTAAATGATGCTGAAAGGGATTGCTTAGGTCCAGACACTAATAAAGGATGAGTTACTTTTTGTCATGTGTTACTGGTACATAGATTTCTTCACAGATAGAGGTAGGAGTACAGTTTTCAGAGGAGTATAATTCCCATTTTTATACTTATAATTCCCATTTTTATACTTGGTGTAAGTATTTAGCACCCTCTCTACAAGTTGATAGCATTTCTGGAGAATGAATATGACTCAGGTAGTTGCATACTGTACAAACAGTACAGTTTGTTTTGGAAAACAAAAATATTCATCTTGTGAATCAGTGCCTTACTGAACAGAATGGTGTTTGAAAATCTGTGGCAAGTTAGTTTAAAAGCCATTTTTTTCACATCCCGTAGGGAAGTTGTTCTTCTTTCTTTCTGATCTTACTACTGGATCGTTCTGGGAGGCTTGAGGATATTCTGCATCAAAAGCATTTGGCTGCCTTCAGTAATGTTTAAGAGTGTTTAAGGTACTGTGAGTAGCCTTCAGTGAAAGACACTGAGATACATAGATTATGATGAATAGATGCATGATCTACAATTACAACTTACCTACTGAATTTTTAAAGGAACTGCAGTAGAACAGATGAGAAGCATTTTCTCTGTAGCTCTAGATTTTGATTAAGCAAGCAAACTATCTTTTTTTTTTATTTTACTTATTCTAAGAGTTAAGATTAATAGGTTGTTCTGCCCTTAGATGACACTCCGACTCATTGAGGAGGTGAAGGGTGCTGTTATGTCCTTTGTTTTACTGTCTAAAGTACTACTTTTTTTTTTTTTCCTCTTTGAAGAGACATAATTGTTTTCAAGGGATTTCATTTCCTAGTGTTATTAGTCACAGGTAAATGGAATTAACACCCGTATCATCTTTAATAATGTGCAAAGAACAATTGCACTAAAGTTTTCTCACCATCTGAGAGGACATCCCAGTTTGCTGCTGTATTTTACCAGTTGACCTTTCTCACCAGACAGGTCAGCTCTTTATTTTGTGACTAAGCTGTTGCTGTTGTGCTTTGTATAAAGTTAGTGATTTACAAATATATACATCTGTAGCTAAAATCTGAGTGTGGGTGGTCACAATCCAAACAAATTAATCCCTCATCGGACAGTATGTGCTGAGCCATTAGTGGTTTCTCAGTAGGAGACTCCAAATGCCCCACAAAAAAAAGCCCCTGAAATGTGGTGAAAGACAAAATTGTTCTGTGAAAATGAACTCATCCTCTACCTGTGCAGTAAAGCAACAACATGTTTAGCTATTGGGCACTGCTTATACAATATGCTCAGTTTTGTAGGGCAATTTTAGGATTTTAATTAAAAAATTATAGTTGGTCTATTATAAAACTGATAATTGAAGAATTATTTTCCAGTTTGTGCAACAGACCCAAGTTAGTATAAAGAAATTAATCCTCTCCCGTGGTAATAAAAAACCTCTCTTTTCTCTCCCCACTGAAAATTTTGACTTTATAACTGCGTAAAACTTAATTTTTAAAAGTGACTATTCCTGTCTGTTTTACCTCACCTTTACTCCGCAGCCTGTGTTTCACGTTGGCACGTTGAGGTTTTAACACCTTTCAGTCCCTGTGCGTCAGCCCCGCAGTGCAGGCTGGAATCCCTCCCCTCGGAAATCATTGTAGGCTGTTCTGGAAGCTCCTTGTGGGATGCTTTCAGGGCTAGAAGGTGGTAAGAAGTGTGTGAGGTCCTGGTTCTGCACCTGATATGACCAACCGTCCCTGTGGGACACGGGAACAGGAGCTTTGCCAGAGGAGCCCATGAGCTATAGATTCTCTCTGATGCTCCGGTGTCTGCTGTTATTCCAGGTATAGTTTCTTTGCCTAAAAAAACCTGAGGATGTGTGACACTTAAAAGTGGCAGCACAGCAAACTCCTGCTACAATTTACTTTGATTAATGGATAGCTGAAGGAAGTTTTTTTGCAGAAAATTTACAAGTTGAAAAATGTTTGTTTCAGAATATCAGCAACGTTTCAAAAATGCATTACAGCATTGTCATGAATTGATGCGTTCCATTGATCTCATCCCCTTCTGGACAGAAAATGAAATAATAGAAAAAAAACAAACCCCCAAACCCAAGCCATTTCTTCAATCACAAATGGGCATAATAAGGAGCATGTTCCATTTTCAGGATGTTTGGCCTCTCATGTTTTGAGAGAGGAAATGTCACGTACAGAATTTAGAAATTGTAGCTGATATGGGTGCTATGATTCGACAGTTGCTGACTCCAAACATTTAATTAAAAGACAAGGCAGAAAACTAATAATTTAACAGTATTATAAAAGGATTTACCTTATAGTTAGAGACATTTGGGGGTCAAAGATCCTAACTTTGCTGAATAAAAAGGAGCTTGGTTTAGCGATCACTGATTCAACATCATTTAAATGTTCAGCTGAAAAAAAAATAATGGAATGTAATGGTACATAAATTCTCCAAGGAGAAAATAAAGTCTATACGTATGTCTATATTTTATATCCTGAATGTTCTGCAGTTTGACAAGGACATGGATGAAGTTCTCTTATGCCAGTGGCAGTAGAACGTTGATTAAGAGCCCAGTAGCAATTATGAATTGGCTGGTGCTAGCAAAACGTTATAGACCACTGGTCTCATACTACCCATATCTGGAACTAACTGGTTACCTTCCAGAGAGGAGAGCTTTCTGCTCCTCAACTGAGCATCTCAGCTCTTCTATTAATTAAAGAGTTGGAATTCAAGAGGAGGAAGGAGTCTTGGCTGCTGGCACTGTTCTGGCAAGAATTTCTTAGTGACATTGCAAAGTTGTTTATTTTAACCAATGTATACGCTTCAGAGTTACCACCTCTGCTCTTTGAAATAAACTTAATAAGGCCTTTATTTTATAGTGTCTACCCTTAGACCTTGTCTCATGATTTTGAGATGGTAGAGGTGATTGCAGCATGTCACACTAGAAAAATAATTCCCTGTGCATTAATTAGAGCATCTCCAAAATTGTGTCGTCTTTCAGAGATAATTCTCAAAATGGTTATCCCTCATTTGGAATTTTTGACCTTATCAAGCAGTTTATTATGGTAAGATGAAATGGGTGCCTTTTGACTTCAATGTTCTGATGAGTCAAATGATTTAAAATGCTATTTTTCTGCTGCAGTTATTAATTTCTCACATGCTTTCAATGAAAGCAGTGTGTTTGTATAGCCTGTCTTTGCTTTTATTGATGTTCTGTAGAAGAAAACTCTTCTGCCAGAAGAATACTGGCCACCTCCATTGACCGTAAGAGCACTTTTCTGAATCCCAACCTTATTATTTATACTTAATTTTAATTTAAAAGTGCTTAGTTGCCTAACCAAGATTAGTGATCTGCTGTGCCTTCAGGAGAAATAATCACCTCCTGGAAGCATCTGTTATCCAAGTAAATGTAATGAGGAAAGGATGAGGGGTGGGAAGTGGTGCTTTTAGAGACTTTGTGAGGAACAGGATGAGCCCCAGTCTGTGCGGTGTGGGAGCTCACCAAGGCAGCGTGAGGCAGAGGCTTGAATATATCCGTCTTGTCAGACCTAATCCTGAGCCAAAATCCAAGTTTCGGGTGACCAAAATTCTGCTCAATATATTAAAACTGGAGATGTTACTATGAAGTGAAGCCCCACCAAGGTGTTCAGGTAACAAAAGATTTTTTTTTTTTTCACCTTATGTGATTAATTCCAGGCTTGCTCTATGTTCTTCTGTTCCCTGATTTGGCTGCAGGATCACAACTAAGGCAACAAATTGCACGTTGCCACTGCTCAAAGTAACGATGGCAACAAATAATTATGAGCAATTGGTAATCAGAGATAGATGTAATAAATCATGTTGAGCAATTTTAAATTACAGAAAATGCTTAGAAGTAGAATCTTTGTATGGATAATATATTCATAAAGGATAGAAGTAGTAAAATTAGGCTGGAATTTTTGAGGATGCTTAAATTGGTATTTAGATGCCACTGAAATTCAATATGAGATCAAAACCTTTTCCCTCCCCATCCTTTTCCTTTAAAAAGATCCCATTCCTTAAGTTTGTGCTATTTATGCTTTGACTGTGTCTGCTTTTAGTGTAGATCCCATAAATAAACTGTTGGCTACAAGAAATTACTCTTCAAAATGCTTAAATTCTCAGAAACCATCAATCACGCATTTCGACAGAGCCAGGGAGACTCTGGTACTCACACCAGAATTTGCTAAATGAATTATGAAGCTTAACTTATTTGGAGCACCTTGATATCTTCAACAAATGATGTACAGATGCAAAACCAGAGCATTATTTTTAATATCACACATCTCTCTGGTGTAAGAGTTGTTTAACTGCTCTAGCAAGTACCCTGTGCCAATTAGAAATACTGTTTTTCCTACAGTTACCATAGTCATTTGATCTGCTGCCGTGGTCAGTAGTTTTCTATTGATTCTTCTTCAGGATGAGGAATTTGCAGCCTGAACTGTAAACAATTTGAGAATGTTCTGACAGTCTTTCTTTGCTGTAAATCAGGTAACGCAGCTCATCGCCTATAGAAGCAGTGCAAAGAACTTTTTCTTTGGTGGCTTTTTTGCTGTTCTTCTAAAATGGTGTGGAATCAGGCCTGGGAGGAGTGATCTCTTAAAGTTAAGCATGTGCTTAAGTGCTTTGCTGGATCACTGCCTTCATCTATTGATGTTCTCAGTGTAATTTGCAGGAGCTGTAATTGCCTTCCCAGGTTTTCGGTGGCTGCACAGCATTAAATCTCCACGGACTGTCCTCCTCCTGGAGCTGGTGCATCACCACCACCCCTCAGAAATGTTCCCTGATGCTTTGAAGGTTACTGCAGAATAAGATGTCTTATTGACCAGGAATCAAATGCCTTGGAAATTTTACTGTGGCTGCTGATACCTCAGGTGGCAGAAAAAGGGTTGAAAAGTTTTGTGGATCAGTCTTACCATCCTTTTCAGGAATTGGCATGGCCTTTTACTAGGGAAGCTGTAGAGAGCACAGGCAATGAGGCTGAGTCTCTTCAGTTTGATTTCTTGAAGAGTTGTGGATTGGGATTTTTTTGCTCTGTGGTTGTTATTTTTTTAAACTTGAGTTCATTTCAGTATAGCTATTAATAAGCAGAACATTCAGACTCTTGCCTGGGGACGGAGCAGGTGATGAATCACTGCTCAACAAGTTTGAGATCGTGATCAAGCAGCAAAAACTGAAAGGATTCACCTCTGTTGGTCAGGTACCAGCTCAGGGTGCAGAGCTCTGCACGAGGAAGGGTCCCTGAATTAGTCTCACACACAGCACTGGGTTCTCCTGAAACCAGTAGAAAACCAACTTGGCTCTGGAACATCATCAGACTCAACACTGGCTCTGCATATGTAGCATTCCCTTCATATAAGGGCTGCAATTCTGCATTCTTTTGCATTTCATGTAGATATTTGCAGTGTTGCACAGTGCAGTATAAATTGTGCTATTTTCAAAGGGTAAAGTGTGACGCTAACATTGTCCTGGCAGTTTGGTACCTGCAGAGATACTGGTAGGTAGCCCAGCAGCTGCCTCTTCCTTAATATGGGAGCCCTAGTAATCTCATCACGGAATCAAGGAGTTGTCAGAGTTGGAAGGCACCTCTAGAGATCCTCTAGTCCAACTCCCCTGCCAAAGCAGGGTTGGCCCAGAGCACATCACTCAGGAGCATCCAGGTGGGGCTTGAAGATCTCCAGAGAA
>JAOXJM010000015.1:1924061-1946753 GCA_026413425.1 Tringa solitaria | reverse complement strand
CTCTTTCAGTTTAAAACCATTACCCCTCATCCTATCGCTACACTCCCTGATAAAGGGTCTCTCTCCATCTCTCTCCTGGTTATCGCCTTGAATCCCCCATGGCTGGTGTATGTGTTGGATGCTTGGCTGAGGAAAACCGTGGAGGCAGGTGCACCAGTGGCTGGGCTGTATTGGATTGGCAGTCAGGAGACTTGGATACATCCCTGTTTCCATCAGCTGCTTTTTATCTGACCTTGGCCTGTTCATTCCTCTGTTTCTCCAGCCTGTCTGTTAAAATATCAATGTATGTATTAGACCAACAGCAGCTGTTTGTGTCAGGGTGCACAGTGTTTACTGAACAGGGGCTCAGATTTTGCACGGACCTCAGCCACCGCTCTTAGGAGACAATTTCCAGTGATATTTCTAACAATGATTTCTGCCCTCAGAGCTCCCGTTGGGAAAGACAAACATTTGTTCTTAGGTGCTATAAGACAAATTCTCAAATATCTCAAAGTGCCATCTTCCTTATGTGAGGGTTAATCTGGGCAACTCAGTGTATTCCAAATTCTCAACTAATAGAAACTGGTTTGTTGCCCAGTCTTTGGAACTACATCAGTTTGCACCAGCTCGTGCTTTGGCCCAACACTTGTTCTTCTGAGACCGAGAAGCTGAAAACACATTGGTATGCACAGACTTTATAACTCTGCTTTCCAGCTTCTTCTTTCTGCCCCCTTCAAATGAAAAATGAATAGGTTTGATAATGTCATTTCCCCTCACCATCTCTGAAGAGGGAGGAGAGGTCCATTCTCTGCCTAATGAAACTGAAGACAAATACCTCGTTTCTTTTCTGATCTGGAGGTTGATTTCTATATAGTCAACCAGTAGCATATACGTAGAAATGGTGTAAAAATTTCAAAGGTTTGAAGAGGAGAAAGCTGGAAGCTAAAAATTCATCCAATGTCAGGGATATGCTATAGATTTGATGAGTGTAACAACATATATTTGTTTCTTAGAGGTCTGGAAAGCTTTTGAACATTCAGAATGAGACAAGGTATAAATAATAACTACAATTGCCCTGCATTCATTTTTTAGTTTGAGAGTTAAAAAATATTCAAAATCCACTTACTGTTCCCATCTGATGGCGAGAAATAGTGCCAGGAAATCTGTTTCCCATTCAGCCCTATTTAGAGAGGAGCTGTCTGTGTTGTTTGTGTCCCTTTCCCAGCCCTGCAGCTCCTCCATGGCATCCCGTGCTCTCAGCAGTGTACCTTGGCAAAGCTCGGCTGATTTCAGCGCTGAAGATGCTCGCCCTAGGAAGCCACTAGGCAGAAGTACATATTTTACAGCTCATAAACTGAGGGGATTGTATGGCTCCAAGGACTGATAATAGGATGCAGCCCCATTCATTCTCCCATCGCAAGCTGGAATTTAGCCCAGGCGTGGATGAGGTACAATACCTTGGCAGGGGCAGCATGAGAGAGCTGGGACCTGTGATGCTCATGCTGTACCTGCTTCACAAATAAACAACACATCTATTTCCCCCTCTGCCAGCTCAACACCTCCAACAGCTGCACACAGGAAATAATCTGGAAATTATCTGCATTTTATAGGCATATTAGGCCTACAATAAGAGCCAGACATTTGGATCCAGCCCTGTATTTTGAGCGAACCAGCATTTGCAGCTTAGTTTGGGGAGAGGATGCTGCCTTTCTGGAAGATCTTTATGTCTGTGTGGGAGAGAGCTGATTTAGGCACAAGTTCCCCTTTGAAATACAAAGCGGTGCAGTTAAACTGATGTTTGTGAGAGGATTCTATATGAATGGACTGATTGGAATGTCTATTAGCAGAGGACAAAAGCAGGAATGAGTGAGAGTACAGGGTACCTTTATTCATCTGCTTTCTGTAGCTGCAGATGTGTCTGCTGAAGAGATTATCTCTTTTATCATTTTCCTACCTGAGATGTTTGGTCAAGTGCCTGTTGTTTAACTGCTCTTTTTTTAAACCCATTCCAGTCTAAATGGGCTGAATTGCTTGAAAGAGATTTAAATACCAGCTTTGTTAGTCCAGATACTTGGCTGAAAAAGACTTACACGAATGTAGCAGGTTAGATTTGGTAAGTGGGAAGTAAAGGATGGATGGAGGAAGCTGGGATCAATAACCACTGAGTTACCATTTCAAACCAGTTGTCTTTGTGGGAGGCAGTAAACTCCCAGCTCTAAGAGCAGCTGTTCTCAGCATCCCAGATGTTTCTTACAAGAGGAAGAGAAATTGCTCCTTCTGATGCCAAAGGGCACTAAGGAGCCTGTTAACCCTGTGCTTGTACAAATCCCTCACCCTGGGGCAAGGTGGGTGGGAGGTGCTTGCAGCTATTTTGTGCTTCATGGATGTTTTCACTCCAAACAAGGCAAAGGCAGGAATGGTGTCTAGTTGACCAATACATTTTTTGTGTCCAGCTGAGAAGCAAGGTGGCAGCAGCAGCTAAATGTTCATTTGTCAGCGGATAAAGGTTGGAATTTCTTCTCTCTTCTGTGCCTGCAGAACTTCCAACCAACGATAAAAAGTTCAGGGGTGTCAGAGTAAAGATCTGTGCTCTAATCAAGAGGGATGTCTCCTCTGAGCTCTATTAGTTGCCAAGAAACTACTTTTGCAAAAAGTGGAAATCTCTAACCACTCCTAAAATAATTGCCTGGATGGACACAGAGTGACCTAGCTGTGCTCAGAAAGATTTCCTGGAACAGATGCTGAGATACCACGGTGTGATGTAAATACACAGACAGACATTGCCAACAAAATGGGGAGTCTAATTGGATTTAAATCCTTCTTGTATAGGAAAAGTAGCGTAGCTCCCTGGCTAACTGAATAGCTATTGAGGAGTGCGGGTCCAGCGACTTCGGCTTTTCTACTTTGGCTCTGGGCTGTAATATTAGCAATTAATTCTCCTCGCTTTTCAAGAGGAGAGTCTCACACTGCATTGATCTTGTCTGTTTGGGCTATAAATTCTTCAGTGCCTGTCTTGTATTAGGCATTTACAAGGCAGGGTGGACCTATCTCACTTCATGTTATACAAATCACACTGACATGTATCAGAACTCGCAATTTCAAGAACTTTTGGTCACATCTTGCCTCCTTTCACAAATGCAGGAGGTTAATGGGCTCTTCTTCCACATCCATGGCTGCCCACAGTAGATAGGTTGGTGGGTGGTACTTAATGCATATGCAGGGCATGTGTGTGCACATGTGTATGTGGAGATCCTGTCTAGAGTAGTTCTCAGATCAACAGATGGGAGTAGAAATTAGTGCTAGACTTTGGTATTTGGGTGTTTCTATATGTATTTGTGTGTTTCTGTATGTATTTGTGTAGTGTGGCAAACCAGCTCATTGCAGCTCTTTTGAACTCACGTGTTTGATGTTCCATGGAGTTACATCAGCTGAGAGTCTCATCTCGTATGAGGGTCTCATCAGCAGCTACAGTCTTGAAACTTGACATAGAAAAGTATTTGGGAGAGAATTCTCTGGGTAAAAGTTTTGATCTAGGTCTTGGACAAACTAATTTCACCTTTTCGGGTAGTTGGCACTCATTTTGAGTGAAGGATTTGTTTATTTCTGAAGGTTATAGCTGCATCTGAGGGAATCTGCAATTCTGTATTGAATTCATAAACCCAGAGCTGGAAAGCACAGATATGATGGTTAATATTGTCTTTTCAATGTGTAGCTTCTTCTTTACTACTGGTATATATAGAAGCTTAAAATCTATCGAATGTCTATCAAAACAAACAGATCATTCAAAATCTTCTCAGTCCTGTGATTTTGGGGAATCTGGAGTTTGGAGAGTTAATAGTTTTTATCTCGAGTGTCTCTAGTCATCCCTCAGCTGCTGCTGCTGCCATGCTGATCTCTTGCCCTCGACTATGTGGTGTGTGAGGCCCCATTTTTTAAAAAGCAAAAGCAATTTTACTGTAGTCTCCATGATTTAAAGCTTTGTTCCATGCTAAAACACAAAAAACTTCAGAAGATTTAGATGCTGTACCAGCTCTTACACCAAGGAGAATTTAGGCTCATACTTCCTATAGACTTTTGTTGTTGTTCTTGGCCAAAGTTGCGTGAGAAGTTTCCTTCTGTGAATAAAAGTGCTTGAGTGGAAATGGCCAGAGCTATTGCAGCACTGAGGTTCTTCTCAAAGCCCAAAGGGTCTTCTCCAGCATCGTGTCCAGTATCACTCTCCAGAATCTCCAGCTGCTGAGCTGGGACTAGCACATAACACAGCATAAAGCTTCAGTCCAAGGTCTTTAGGGTCTGGCCAAAGCGTCTGCTTATAGTCAAACCCACTTCTGTGATATACTTTAGTGCCACAAGAAGAGCAGTTGGAAATGATCTAAAACTCTAGCAATCTAAATGTGAACACAGATAACCTGCCCCTGTACTACTGAAAGTTTTGCATTGTAATAAAAATTAGCTTAGGAGAATTGCTAAGTAATTTCAAGTACCATAAAGTAGCTGTTGGGAATAAAAAGTGTCGTAACTGCTAAGTCTCAGCCCAGTTTCTGCAGGAATGAGTTATTATCATTAATTATCACTCTATTTTATAGTTATTGCCTGTAATTTCAGACTTTAAATACTCTAAAGCATAAACAATGCTAATTTAATTACAGTGTGAGAGTTGTTGAAATTTGCATGCAGAGGAGGAAACCATTAATAAAGTTTATTCAGAGAGAAACTTAAAATAATAATTAGCATTTTCCTGCATTTCTGGTGTAATGGAATTAACCATCCTTTCTTAGCTTGGGCCAATTGTTTATCGAAAACAGGCAGCGCAAGCTCGATTAATCATTTAGAGGTACAGAAGGCTGGAGAGAGCCACATGGTCTGTCTGTGCTGAGCAGCCACAAAAGCATTCCCCTGATATAAATTCCTTCCATCGGGTTCACTCACCTGTTTGGGTCTAAGTAGTGTTGGAAGAACAGGTTTGAGCTTTGGGAAAATCCAGGTCTTGATCCTGTTGTTGAGAGTGTTTTCACATAAATGTGAAACGTTCCCCCAAGTCACAAGCAGGAAACTAAAGTTGCATTTCCTTTGATTTATTCCATTGTTTTCCTTAATTCTGTACTCATCTGCTGTCCTCTGTCAGGAACCACTTCTCTAATTCTTGTTTCTTCTTTTGTCAGTATAATGGTCACTAATGTCTATTTTAAGCCATTAATAAAGCAGTTAACTAGTACAGGACTATTCTGCCGGAAACACAAATTTTTGGCAAGAATTTCTTGTTTGCACATCTCTCTGTTATGGTGTAAGGCCTGTGGTTTAAATACAAAAAGTCTGTTTAACTTACAAAGTGGTCATCCAGTGCCAAATTTATTACCAATGTCTGCACAGATTATATCAACATTTTGCTTTTGTCATCCGTTCGTATAATCCTGTAAAAACAGCAAATTGATTGATGAGGTCTATATTCCATGACTGGATATGACTGGCATTTAGAATATTACCTTTTTTAATCAAATCCTTTATTAACTATTCTCATAGCTATTGCCCAGGCTGACAAGATCATTCCACTTAACCTTTTTAAGACATTGCAACAATACTGGTTTTTTGCTTTCTCTGGACTTCTTTGATTTCACAGTACAAGCTAAAACCCGCTGTTAGTAAGATTCTGGACCACTTCTCTTAACTCTTGCATACACACTGTCTAAGTCTTTTGATTTTAAAATGCTTAATTTTTGAGACTGCTTTTCAGATTACCCTTGTTTTCTGCTGGAACAGAATGTAGTTAAAGCTTCTCTGAGACTGTTTTGGAAGTGTCCAGAAGGTTTTTCTTCTGTACATACGACTGAACGCAGGCACTTCTACCTTCCCAGTCCTTTAATCCCCCAAAAGTCCTCTGTTTCACTTCCAGTGCCTCAAAAAAAATCATCTTCCAAACAACCCTGTTCCTGTAATGGAAAAAAGGAATTTGCTGCTGCATTTTGGTAACTCATCTTGTGAGTAGGAGCTGGTCCCTTAAGTTGTAAATTGTTTTATACATATAATTGTATCTTGGACAGCAAAGGGCTTTCATCAATACGATAGGAGGTACAGTGTGGGCTGGCTGTAGCCAGCAGGTCAAACACAGAGTGGACAGGAACTGTGGAGTTCAAGGGAGCTCGGGGGTTTTATGTAAGTTTTGCATCCTTATTTCTTTTTTTTTCCTTTTTTCCTTTATTCTAGTTCTCAAAGCATGTCACAGAACAATGTCACCTCCCACAGATAAATACAAATGCAGGGACTAGAATTCACGATTCTGAAATCTGTCCCCACGTACATTAGACCACGCTCCTAATCGTTTGCTTTGCTTTTGGGAGGAGTGTAAATCACAGCTCTGGCAAATGACTTCTGGATCCCTACTGATACCACTTAATCACTCTGCCATCACACTGAAGTCTAATGGATCTAAACACAGAGTAGGTATGTGTTTTAGTCCTGCCTTTAGCATGCCTGCCATTCTTTACAGCAGAGGATTTCTGCCATCCTCATTTTCCTAATGATTTTTGTATGGCTAAAAATAAATCAACATATGGCAAATAGGTTTCTCTCTGAACAGATTACAGCCCGAATGGCAGATTAAACAGAGCTTCTGATTTTGCATTTCTTAAGTCTGAAAGAAGTCAGCGTGGCTCACGGACTGCATCAGGCACGCTTTCTTCCCTAACGGAGGTTTTATGGTCAACATTCCAGAATGTTTCACACAGAGATAAGAAGACACTTCCTATAGAATTTCACAACCCATTGGTTGTCCAGAAGAGGCAAGCACAATAGCGATAATTTCTAATAATTCAATATGATCTAGCATTGGTTATCTGCATACAATGTTTAAAAATATAATAATGTCTAAATTTTTATATGCATAAAACATTATGTAATAATGTTTAGTTTAATAAAACAATCCGTAGTAGTTTTCATTTATTTTCGTCTCCATAACATCTAAAGAATCTTGTTACACAGAAGATGATGAAGTTGGGTCATAGCTTGGATTACCTACTTACGAACTCTTTAGTGTCAGTCTTTTTCTTGTAGGTATTTCCAAGATAATTTTCACCTCTGCAACTAATTTTGTGTCAAAGCTTGTACATGCGTATGATACCTAATGGCTTTTGAATAGAAATGAACTTTAAGTGGCTATTAACAGAAATTGGCTTTGAACTTCTAATCTGCAGATGAAAGACCCCTTGAACTGCCCAGGTCTTACCAGTGTACTTTTTTCTAAATACAGAGAGAAATAGTTATAACCCTTAAAGTACAATTATTAGCCTTATTTTTCTTTCATTCCTCTTTATCCTTTCTGTTTCCAAGCTCATGCAGCTGAGTGATCTTGCTTCCTACCAAAGGCAGTTTGATGTGACGATGGTGAGGAGACCTCTCAGGCTACAGGCCCTTAGTGGGGAGCTTTGATTTCTGGTTGGGAACCACGTAGAAGTTTTCTGTGTCAGTTCCCATCTCACTGGGAATATTCAATGTCGAAAAGAAAACACTTTTTTCTGTGACATCGGTGTCTGGTTGGGAAACCACGGAATAGGCTCTTCCTCTCTTTTCCGAGTGCCTCTTCCCAGCGTTGTTTTGAGAAGGGTTTGTGTGTTGTGTGGCTCCGTAGCAACTTCTACAGCATTTCATCTGGAAACTGCGGTGGTGTCTTGGGGTTTGTTTTCTGCTCTTCCTTTTCTGTTCAGCTTCACAAGGGCTCAGCCATAGCTTGGCTCTGCCTAATGTGACAATTCAGGTTCAAGGCTGCAAAGAACAAGCGAATTCAACTCAGCAAAGCAGATGGAAAATTTTAAGTTGAAGATGCATCCCTAAATCTATGCCGGGGTGGTGTTTCTCTGGTTCGGGTTGCATTTTGTACTGCACGACCAGGAGCCTGAAGACATTGTTCTGGATTAATTTATGCCAACACCAAACTTTCATTGATGTTTGTAGGTGCCCAGGTATAGGTCCTCGCTGTGGAAATCACCCTTGTGCTGAGCTGATTCACTTCAGGCTGAGAGATGAATCGTTGCAGAGGCTTTTATGTTCTGACCCCTCTGCCCAGGGTAGGAGCCTCACTCTTTACCAGAACATTTGAGCCTACAAATAAACATAGAGCATCTGTTTATAAATATTCTGTAAGGCTGAATTTGAAAACAAAAGGACATCTGTGTACTTGTAAGCATTTAACTGATGCTGAACCAACTGTGGAAACCCCATCCCAGCCCCGGGCTGGCTGTGCCCAGCGTGGTGGGGCTGGCAGGTCTGGCCATGCAGCAGGAGCTCCAGTGCTCTCCTGAGCACAGCTCTCTTCTTGCTCCTCTGCAAAAATGCACATTCCTTAATGCCACGTGGCTGAGGGGACCTGTAGGTCCCTTTCTTTATAATTAATATTGATCTTTACTAATCACGTGTGGTTAAATCATCTTCCTGGGAGCTGGGGCACAGGGGACTGGGTTGCTGACAGGGGGTTCTTGCAGACCTTTGAGGCTGACAGATGAGGGGAGATTGCTGGTGTCAAACCAGCCAACAAGTTTAAGTGTCATTTTGTTACCAAATGTCTTTTTTTTGTTGTTCTATTGGGTTTTTTTGGGTTTTTTTTTGTTTGTGGTTTTTTGGAGAGGTTGGATGGTTGCAAAGAAAGATCAAGCAGCTGATGTTTATTATTTTTATGCTTCTGTAGTAAAAACTGAGCTCCCAAATTCAACTGACAGAATTCCCCTGGAAATCAATATAGAAATTGTTTTCTGGCTGTCAGGTCAGTCTGGTTTCCTCTTGGATTTTTTCAGATTTTTTCCACTATTCATAGGGTCAGATAGTCTTAGGTGTTCAGTTAGTGCTTGGTAAGTAGACTGTGTTAGGTATTATTGTTACGTATAATCTGTGGTCACAACAGCCATTAATGTGATGGCAGACCAATATTTGTGTTTCAATGTTCAGCATATTTTAAGAAGAAATGCTTACCTACTTTTTTTTTTACTACTCTGGTATTATGTCTGGGATCCCTTATTCATACTTGAGGTCCTGTGTTCATCTGGTTTCATTTCCCATCCTTTTGACATAAGCAGAAATACTGCCTTGCTCACGAGCCGATGACTTCCCGCGGCGCTGGGTGTATTGCTGCACCTGCTCCTCAAATCTACAATATTCAAAACTACTCGTGCCCTGCCGGGCCTTGCTGACACGACAGAAATGAGATTTATTCAGTCTACTACTTCCACAAGTAACCAGGTCAAATAGTATTAGACTTGCCACGAGAAAAATAAATAAATCTAAAATTCATTAATACTTTCCCCTGGATGGGGGAGAGGAGGTGTATGTGGGTATGATACTCTGTAATTTTGAGTACTGCTTTCTACCTCAAGCAAAACGTGTAGGAACAAATGCTTTAGGATTTGAATTCTTTAATAGACATTTCACTACCCTATGTTTATTCTTCCTGCTTTCTTTTAGTATGTTATTTAAGAGTTTAGGACTCAGTTTTTAGCGTGTTCGCGACTTACTATGGTTAATAGGGGATGGTAAATGGAATACGGATGTGTTTATGTCTTGTGATACTCCAGGGCCAAATCCACTATGGGATTTAGTTATCTGCATTTTGGCTCTTTGTAACTCCTTTTAAGGAAAGAGAAGTGTTTCAGAAAGGAAGAACTGTCTACTGCTATAGGAAATAACGAAAACAAAATTCCTGTGCTTTTCCCGCACTTTTGGGCACGAGTTGAGTCTTTAAGAGAGGTCTGTAGTTAAATGGGATGCAGGACCATGTGGGTGCACCACAGAGCCTGAAAGGAGAGACTGGGGGGAAAAGCAGAGAGAATGGGAACTTCTTGAACTGGCTTGCTTGACAAAGGTGACCCCCTGGGTAACTGAATCCTGTTGTAATTTGCCCAAGATTAACTAGACAGGCTAAAATACACCCAGGGAACTGAACTTCCATCTTAATTCCAAATCACTAAGCAGACTTTAAGCACAAAACTATATGTTTAGTTTGGAATCGTATGAAAAACCAACTGAGAGGTTTTAATCGCTGGGATAAATATATGAAAATTCTGTACTTAGAGGCATTAGCCCAAAGTTAGAATTACCTGGCAGAAAACAAGCTCGAGGGAAACCCGGGGTAGCTCTCTGGTTTGTCACGTCTGTCATCCATCATTTCACCAGGTCCTTCACACGCGACACAATGTCAGCGTAACAGTTAGGATGGAAATGTGGCCATGCAAATTCCCAAGCCCCTTATTATCAAACTCATTAAGGCTGTCCAGCCACCGTGTAAGTGATCCTCTTTGATCTTCAGATAGATACTCTTAGATTTTTTTCTACTTAAAAATATCACAAAATCCAGCCTCGTCCCCAAAATGTAGCGTGGTTTTACATTATCTGCTTTATGCAATATTTCATGCTGTCTTCTCCCAAATTAATGGGTTTTTACCTTACAAAAAAAAAAAAGACAAATCAATGCAAGAGCCCACAATAGACAAACCGCTGGCAATAAAGCAGAATATACACGTTTTGGAGAGAGAAGATTGTCAATAAGAAAATTGATTTTTGCTTCAGATTTGCAACAACCACAACAAATTACAAAATTATCAATAGCCCATTAGTTATATATTTTTTTTCTCCTTCCTTTCTCATGACATCTTCTCTTGACTCTGTCTCTCTCAAACTAATCGTGCAAGGAAGTCTGTCAAAGGAGCACTGCAACTGAAGGGTGCCAAGTAAGGAAAAATATTCTGATTTAAACATGCACATGCTTATTTTTGTGCTTTAAGCATTTCAAAAGAGACTTTTTTTGTTCAGAACTGGCAAATGGATGCAGTTCCTCTCTTATGAGGAGGAATCTTCTTCCAAAGGGCGACTCAAGCAAGCAGTCTAGTTTTGTTCTCATTTTATGAAATATTGCTTGTTAGTAATCTTAATCCATAGTTGATTAAGGGCAGCACAAAGAGTGCTGTTGAAAACATCTGCAGAGAAGTCTCTTTCCCTATAAAATTTTAGAATTGCTTCTTCAGAGCCTTATTAAATTTATCAAAGATCCTTTGTCTTTGTTTTTTTTTTTTCTTTTTTAATCTTTTAAATGCTGTGGAACTCCTGCACCTGGGGCAGAACACAGAGCGTGACACCTGCGCGCGGAGAAATCCAGAAGGCTCTTGGAGACGAGTTCCCTTCCTGACACTAATTCCCTTAATCAATAACGACAATAAAAATAAGAAACAGAGAGAGTTAATATCCTCCATTTCCTTTTATTTTTTTCCCAATTGCCACAAGCCTGGATACTTGGAACGTAAACACCTGGCTCTTGGTTTTTAGGAGGCAGTTTAAGCCTGGGTAGCAAATCATTGCCCTTGCCCAAGCCCCGTGACAGTGGCAGAAGTTCCCGGGGGTGCCACAGCTCGGGGAGCCAGCCTGGACGTGGAGTGGGGATGGAACAAAGCTCTGGATACTGGTGCCTTTTAAAAAAACCCAATGTTGCTTCCCTGGGTTAGAAGCCTCTATCCGTTCTCTTTCAGGAGAAATCATCCTTTTTTTTTTTTTTCCGTTCTTCTTATTTTTTATTTTTTCCAAAAAGAGAAAAGCACTTGCTCAAAGCCATTTCCACCCCTATTGAATTATTGCTGTTCCTTGCGGTTACGCAGAAGGGCTTCTCTCTGCTCAGTGCTATACACACACAGGGGGAAGACTGGACCCCTGCACAAAATACCACCCCAAAAAGCCCTACACAGACCATCCCCACAAACCAAATCATTTTTAAATGCAATCGATGTAGAGAATTATTTATGCCTATAGCTGTATCTTCTGCATACCTTAGAGTTTATCTGTTTTTATAGAGAAATGAGTAGGATGCAGACAGAACGGTTTGTTTACATAGCCCTAAAGAAACTTCTGGAGTTGGAAATGAATAAATTCTGTGTTAAATCGCTCAGTTAGAGAGTTGCCTGGGTTTTTTTTGTTTTGTTTTGGTTTGTTTTGCCACAGTCTTTCCCTAAGGCTGTGTCTGTTCCTCCAGGGCTGGTGACAGGGCCAGCTCTGTTGCCTCCCTGCCGCAAACCTTTCCCAGAGTTCACAACCCTCATCTTCCCCCTGTTCCAAGCGTAGTTTGTAGTTGAAAGTCTACATAAAATACAAATATTGTGACCCGTCCGCTTTTAAATCTTGCCGGAGGAGTCCAGATTTGTCAGGGCAGGTTTGTCCGGAACAAAGGGCAGGTTGTCCAGTGTATTTGAAGATGAAGATGATTTTATAATTTTAAATAAACCCTATTTTCTATCTAACCTTATGTATTTTGGAGAAGGAGCCTTCCCTGTGCTCTGGGTTTCACTTAAACCTACACCCTGGGCATAAAACTACAGATTTTTTGTTCAAAGGGATTTTGCTTGAGGTTTTTGCTTAGACCATTCTCCCATTTTTCCCTGTCTCTGGCTAACACATCCCACATGAAGTGCAGCGACCTGCCTTTATGCGACATTGAGCCTGGGTATAGGAAATTTCTGCAGTTCCAGTTTTGGAGCAGTAAGAGGGTGTTAGAAGCCGTGATGAACTTTTATGGAAAGAGTTCATAAAATGGAGCCCCGCATGCTGAACGTACCAAAATATCAGTTTAACTGCCTGTTTACAGTCCCACCATAAAAGAAAAAATATAGTCTATAAAAAAACCTCCTGAAGCAACATGTAAAATAGTGGAGGAAGGAAAGTATTGTTTAAACAGATGCCGTAAATTTAATATGGTAACATTATTGCCACCCAGGATTTTATTGATTATATCTTTTCAAGTTACTTATCTAGAAATTTATTGTGTCTGTTTCCGCTCTTATTTAACCATGATTTGTAAAAAGAAATTATTAATGAGCTATTATCTGAGAAGTGAAGGGGAAAGGGATTTAAATAAACTGAACCATCAAAGGCAAACACAAATCATGGTAATGTTGTCTTTTTGTCTTTTTTTAATATTCTAATGATGAAAAATTTAGAGAAGATGCAGCTTTTGGGACAAAACTGTGCTTTTTTTTTTTCCAGTTGCAGCACAATGGTTTCAGTTTTCTGCTAGGTGTTAAGTGCCCTCCAGCTTCCCTTTTCCCCCTTCTCCCTCTGCTTCCCAGCCCTCCCGGTCCCTGTGATGAATCTTTGCCTTGGAGAATGAACACCATATTGCCAGGCAGAGCAGTGCTGGTATTACTGCCTGTTCTGCAGCTGGCAGGAGAGTGTTAATTTGCCTCAGTTTGCACATCCAGTGCCTTGCTGGATGGTACTCTGTTTGAGTAATTGCTAGAAAGCAACATGTGCAGAAATTGCTGAAAAAAAGGGGTCAGTGCTTGTGGTTCTGGTGTTGACTGAGAGCACTCGGCGTCTTGGCAGAGACACAGAAAGGCGAGAGAAAGAATCCAGGGCTGCTCCGTCATCAGGACAGAGGAACGTCAGGACAGCTGTACCAGCACAAAGAAGGTCCCAAGAAAGGTTTGACCTTCAGTTGGGGCTGTGGGCACTGATTTCGGTCAGTTGGCTGGTTTTTGTGGCGTGGAATAGTCACCCACCAGAGAGGGGAGCAGTCCTTAGATGACACTTCGCAACGTCAGTGCTAGTGGGGGCAACCCCCTAGAAACCAGTTCTGTTGGACCCATTTATGTCATCTGAATATGTTCTTCCCCACTTCCTTTAGCCTTTTGTCTACTGTTGCTACCTGTGCTAGACGATTTATTGATGATTATGATATATACATTTAAAAAAAACCACCTATTGCTATAGTCTTATAGTGTTCAAGGCCAAGTTGTACAGGGCCTTGAGCAACCTGGTCTGGTGGGAGATGTCCCTGCCCAGGGCAGGGGGATGGAGCTGGGTGATTTTCAAGGTTCCTTCCAACCCAAACCATATGATTTTATTTTTTTAAAAATTATTTTAAATTGGTAATTAATAGAAAAATCTAAGTAATTCTCTAGATGCTGGATTTGGATGCTGTAATTTGGCATTGACTCAGGAAAAAGAAATTCAAGTGTATTCTTCCAACTTAAGACGTACACGTAAGAGGAATAAAACATATGGCAGTGCCTCTTATTCCATATTCACTTAGGTAACGATCATTTCACGTGCTATGTAAATATTTCTGAATATTGTGAGTGCTTGTTTTACCTTGTAATTGTCCTACCAGGTATCTGATAAGATGACAGCATTATCTGGCATAAATTTGTTTTTATGTGCTTTAACGTGAGGTCTGTTTACCTTACAAAGGGTAACTGTTCAGTTCCTCAGAGCTTGAAGTGAGTTTCTTGATAGGCTCCCAAGTGATGCATTTTTTAAATATACCCTAAAAGAGCAAACAAATTCTGCTGTCGGTTATCCAGAGGGAGTTTGGCCCAAAGCAATGTACAGAGAAGGGAGAGAAGCTTAGGGAAGACTGCAGCTTGCCCCCGGTTAAATAGGAAGTATGTGGCAGAATATAAATGGAGCTGAAATTTCCTTTGTGTTACATGCAGTCATCCTGGTACTCACTTGCAAATTGTAAACATAAATAATTTCCCTGATGCTCTGAGTGAACTGCTCGCGTGTCGGTTTTGGCCCTAAAAATAATTATGAAAGAGATTGTGTGAATCCCTTCGAATGACGAGTAAACTCTAAAAAAGTCTTCAGCTTCTCAAGTGCAGAAAAAGTGCTGAATACATCACTTTTCTGTGATGACTTTGTATTTGCTCAGTACTGATATCAACATTACTGCGAGAGGGGCAAGTTTCCCTCCTTAGAGAAGGCTGACAGCATCCTGTGTTCCCTGAGTGAGTTGTTTTAGGCGCTTTTCAGGGATCCCATAGTATGTCTACATGTGAGCTGCCACCCTCCGGGAACTGGGAATAGATAAATACTGGGCTCGTCTCAACCAGCAACTAAGTTGGGTCTGTAAAGAGTGTGGTCATGTTCCTCTGTGAGGAGCAGCCCCTGAGGGGCAGGAATTATTACACCACAACATTGTACAACATCGCAAACCCAAGCTGCTAAGTTCAAGTTATGTTTTGTTGTTTGGTATTTGTATGAAATAAAAGCTAGTCCCTGACTTGGGATAGCTTAGGGGAACTGAGAGTCAGTTCTTAGCACGGAGCCGCTCTCCTTTCGATTCCTAGCCCGCATTTTGATCCATGGTTGTATTAGCCTTTGCTGACAGGATTGAAAAGGACAGGTAAAATCCTAGGCTGAATGTTAAAGAGCCAAACTTCAGACAAGTTTGTTCTTCATTCATATTGTAACGTGGTGACCTCTCTTTTCTTACAGAAATAGATGAATTTTTGTGTGAAGAATGGATGGTCTGGAGGGAAAACAGCGATCCCTCCAGCTTGCAGAAGGCTTCTCCAGATCCTCATTCTCAACTGTAAGTTTGCTCCACTTTATTTATTTCCTATGCTTGGCATTAAACACTCCCTTGGATATCCATCACACTACTATGAAAAATGAATTTAATTGATGAATGAAGTCCTGGTTTGCTGCCACTGCCTTTCCATCTTCCAGTTCAAAGCTTTCAGTCTCTAACAGATGCGTGGCCAAAAGACTGAATTCATCCTCACTCACGAGTTCCCTTGCAGCCTGATAGCTGTCACTTACCCTGCCAATGCACAAAAATGTAGTTAAAACTTAGTGTTTATATCTTTTTTGACCTCTTAAACGTTTTAAACAAGGGGCAGGGCAGTAAAAAGAAACATGTGTGTAACGCCTATGCTGTTATACCCCCTTTGCAGCAGGACAGATAAACCAGAATCTGTTCCATTGAATGAATCATTAATTTCTTTTTACTTAGAACTTGGCATCCAAAAAGCTGTGGAGAAATTCTATTCTGTAAACATCTTAAAAATCGACATTTTGTGTGTGTTTCAACAGCTAATATGTATTTTCTTTTCACTGGGACAAAAATATGACGTAACAAAAAGCTGTAATCAAAAAACTCTGCAATGTTTAGAGAGTTCCTCTGGTGATGTTTGTATGCTTCAATGTTCTTATAACAGTGTCAAGTGACAAAACAGATTTCTTTCTTTATTATAGAAGTGTGGTAACTTTTATTCCCTTTGAAAAAATAGAAAAGCAACATTAGATACACTTTTCATGGAGAACTTCAGTTTTGCTACTGTCTTAGTCAAAGATGTGGTGTTACATGGTCCAACATTAAGCAATAACCCAATACTGACTGGTTTCTAGAAATGTTTTGTTTTTTTTTCCAGCTATTATTTATTGCAAATGCAACTAGGGTGTACTTGCTGTTGAAGCACTCGGCAGGAATTTCTGCAACTTCATAGTCCCTGTTCCTGAGTGTGAATAACAAAACGTCTTCCATCATTGATTGCCCAATCTATTGCAGTTGAAAATCTCTGTGAGAAAGGTCATTTTTCTCGTGTCTTATTTTGGTATATGGACTGTCATCATATAAATAGCACTAGCACTCAACAGGATTTTAAGGATGCAAAGGTTGGAGTAAAAAATACTTCATTTACTTATACTAGAGTCTTCCAATTAATTCTATTCCAGGCCAGACTTTCTTCCTTATTTAGAATCTCTTTGAAAGGCTGCTTTATTCTGAATATTTAGCTTGAAGGAGATAAAGGGAAATCTATTTCCTTAGGAAAAAAACAAACCTAACCAAAACAATACATAGTTCAGAACATGTCGTTCTCTTCTTTCATTACAGTCTGTGACACTTGACTGGATTAATGCTCCATCCTTTGCTCTTTTCTCTCTTGCTCTCTTCTCAGAAGTGTGAGATATAATAATTTTAATACCTAATACATTGTAGTAGCTCAGGTATTGTACAGTATTATGATGACCTTTTTAGTATTCAGTATTTTGATTATCTAGTTATCCTTTCCCTACTGAAAGGTTAGTGGGATTTTGAGCAACAGAATGCAGTGAACAGGCAAAGTAAACAACATAATAGGTCAGAGTAGTACAACGAAGCTACTGCTACTGTTTTGGTATCTTTTCTCAGCTTGCCAAAGAGAACAGAAACTAAGGAATAGACTGCTATTAGTCTAATAGACTCTATATAGACAGCAAAAATGAAGAAGATCGAGGGTTTTGATTTATAAGGAGCCATTAAGTGACAAAATATGAGTGGCTTCACTAAACAATTTTGAAAGTTGGACTATAAAAATTATCTGAAAGCGGTTAAAAGGTTTGTGCACCCACAGGGAAGGGGTCCTTTAGGGTGCTCTGAGGGAATGTAACTTTCAGTAGGGGATAAAAGAGCACAAAGAAAAATCGAAGAGGAATAATTCCAACAAAGAATGAGAGGATAGGCTGCACAGTTGACTAACCATCCCTTTCCTGGAGTGAGAGAGGTGTTAAGATCTTCCTGTATGGCTCCTGATGCGATCCTGCACCCTCAGTTCTGGCTTATGAGCTGAGATTATGGTGCTGGCTGCCGGCAGGAGACAGGCAGGTGGGGATGGAGATGTCGAGCTGGTTCATCTCACACTCCCTTACAGTTTAGATCAGTGAACGGAAGCCATAAATTATTGCTTCTCTCCATAACAAGAAGTTTTTTTTCCCTTTGGAAAAAATAACGTAGGCAACATGATGTGTAAAATCACAGGCCAGCAGAGCAGGTTTTAGCATGAAATATTCACTGGCCTGGGCTTTGTATAGCCACTTTGAAGTTCTGTGATATCATTACGTAGCTTGCTGCCTTTTGGCACAGCACTGTGACTGCTTTATCAGACACAACGCGCCCGGGTCGATGCTGAAACCCAACTGGAGACCAGGACGGGGAACGTGCTGGGAGTTTCATCCAGCCGTGGGAAGTCCCCAGAAGGATGTGGTGGCCTGAGCCCACCCGTGTTGTGCAGTCGTAGGAATTCAGGTTGTTCCTTCCAAGCAAAAAAAAAAAAAAGCTGTGAATGAGTGTCCCAGAAGCTGTGAATCTGGGCAGTTCACACAAAGGCAGGTTTCTGCCCGTTCCCTGTTTACACCAGTAACAGCCGTGTCTGGGGCTGGTGGGAGCAGCTGAGCAAGCCCACTTGCTCTCACCTCTGATGGAGAGAAAGCTGAATGCTGGTATAAGGAGCAGTTTTCTGCTTTGCACAGGAATGCAGCTCCACATTCTGTATCTGTCATTTTCATAGCTCCATTCAGGGTGAAAAGGTGGGTAATTATATTAAAAGACCTACTCGGAATAATGTTAGTTCAACTGTTTGTGTAGGGGATAAGTAAGCTGTTTATTGTGCTCTCCACAATCCTGCTATTTAGGTATGGAAAATTGTGTTGGATTTCGTGGATTTACTTACTGGTTGATCCTGATGCAAATGGTTGGGAGAATCATGCTCCAAATTACTGTGGAATTATCTTGCTGTCTCTCTGTCCTCTCGAGTAAGATTGTTGTGTGCCAAGGACGTATCCTGCAAGCGTAGGAAAGCTTCTGATGAAACTTAAGTCTTGGATGTTGCTATATTTCTTGAAACATCCTTAAAAAATATCCGTTCTTTTTTCCTGTTTGAGAATATTGTCCTCAGAAACTGGCAGGGAAGAAGGTGATTCCCTTCTATGAATTTACAATAAGGGTCAGTGTGGCTTGTTGGATGAACTACGTGGAATTAATTAAGAGGTTTGCTTTGGGTAGAATTGGGGAATGAGCCTGGCAGCATTTTGTCACGGAAATAAAACATTGTAAATATACCTGCAGTTGAGAGAAGTTTTAAAGTTTTATTTTATTTGTTTCTCCCCTTGAAAATACCTTTCTAAAATGAGGCACAATTTATATGACTGCTTTCGGGATCCTGCCTGAAAGAAGCTTGGCTGTATTTATGGCCGGACCTCGGGGGGCGAGACACTTTGTTCGGTTAAAATAAATCACTTTATGCCGGCACCTGCTCTCAGCCCCACAGATTGACTATCCCCACGCCGGGCCTGACACGCAGCTATTGTGGGTCTTACCCTTCGTATTTCATCCGCTGACCTCCCACTGGGCGCTCCCCCTCTCTTGCTTTATTCCCCCATTTTCTTCTCCAGCTCATGGACTGGCAGCTCCAGGCGACTACGCTTTGTGTTCCCGCATCCTGAGGTCTTTTTGTGTCTGTTGACGATGCCGGGAACTCTTACTGTATTAAAATAAAAACATTAGTGCTCACGCAGCATTTAAAACACGTCAGAGTTGTCAGCATGTCCTTAGCGTGAAGTATGTATGAATTCAGGTCTACCCTCTCGTGTATTTTCATGCCCATCAAAAGCATCTCCGTATGATACAGTTTACTTCAAAGGTCTTCTCTACGGCTTTTATGTCTAGCCTTGATAATTAATATTAATTGTGCTACACTGTACAGTGACCGCGTTGATTTGTGTAATGTACGTGCTCATTTTACTGACTGATTTGAGGTTCTTTTTGAAGAAAGCTGTCTGCCGTGGAGTTGCTTCAGGTTATTGATGGAGGAAATTACCGGGGAGCAGGGTGTGCTGGAAATACATGCCTTAGTTGGCTGAGCACTAACTTCTCCAAGCAGAAAAGTCCTTAAGCAGCAACTGTTAAAGGGCATGATAATCTTGTAGGACTTTTATTCCTGTCTATAGCCTCTTGTTGAATTTTCCTGTCGCCGTGCCACTTTCCATTAAAATGTTGTCTTTTACAAGGGCCAGTTCTGTATATTCTGATTTCTTCTTTGCCTTATTCCTGTGTTGGTATTTTAGGCCCTATTTACCTGTCCTGGGCAAAAAGCCTCATTTGCATTGCCTAACTGGGATTTGATGCTTGATAGCTTTAGGGCATGATTTTATTACTGGGTTTATATACCTTTGCTTGCAGTAGAAAGGAGGTTTTCTGGATACTGGAGAAAGGACAGTATATGGAGGGAAATCAAGAAACGTAGCTCTAAAACATTTGCTGTAAATTTCCTTAAGTTTGTAGTGGGTACCAATATGAATTTTGAGATGGGGAAAGTGCCAGAGCCTGAGTAGCTGTTGGTGGTTTGGTATCTCCAGTCCACCCATTGCAACCACCTAACTGTGTCTGGAGAAGAGGAGCCTCGGGGCTAGATGCAGCCCAAGATGAGAGTACAACTTTGCTCTAGTGTAAAGTATAGTCCTGAGACACACACACACAGAAAAAATCAAAACCTACTGATCTGCATATTCCATGTGTTCCGTGCTTAGGTGGGTCTTTAAACAGCGATATCCATTTAGCAATTATCCTTTATCCCTAACAGTATTTGTTAAATGACAGGAGTCAGTCAGCACCGAGTTATCTTCCTTTAGTTTTACACCTGCCAGAGCCACCTGTGTGTGAAATCCAGTCTTACTGAAATTACTTGGTAATTTCATTTGAGCTGAAGGGTTTGTCCACATCAGGGTTTTTTAGCCCTTTTCCCTGAAAGGGAGGGGAGGCGGAGAAAGGGATGGCTAAAAAAGTACTTCTGTGGCCAATAATAGTATGACTTAAAATGCCTGGGTTGCAATATGTAATTCTGGGCTCCAGGCAAGACTTGGGGATTTCAATATTTAATAAGCTCACCTTCACAATTAGGTGATGGTGTGTAAAGAGGCATAAAAGACCATCCTGGTTTTGTTATGGCCTTGTCTGAAGTGCAGGATCTTATTAAACATGGGGAGCAAAGTTTTCAGAAATGCCTGGCTGCTGCTGCATTTCAGCAGAATCATCCTCAGTTCCTTCAGACTTTATGAAACAGGTTTTATTTTGTGTTTATTCTTGCCTTTGTTGCAGAACTGTTATTGAATAATGTGGCAACTCTGGGACTTGCTGCCGAAATGACAGTTGTAAAAGTGTCCTTCAAGTCCCAAGAATCTCAAACTGGTTAAGTAGTAATCACAGTAAGGTGTGGAAAAGGAGAGATGAAGTGGGGGGTCTAAATGGGTTAGTGAAAAAGCTCCCACATTCTGTATGTCACATTCCCATTTCCATCCACTAACAGCATGCTAAATATACTATATATATAATATAGTATATATAAATATACTATAAAATACTAACACATCCTAAAGCATCCTTCCTGCAACACCCCTAAGGGTGGCAGATCCACCTGAGCTGAATTTGCACGTTTGAAATGGAAATCTATGCAGGGGGGTAGACAAGCTGCTCTGATAAATAGTTAATTAACAATGTTCCATCTGTGGTATATAGAGGTGAGTAACACACTTGCATTAAATTGTTTATTCACAGAAAGGGCTGTTTAACACATCAGCAAAACAATTTATTAATTTTATTGAAATACCTTTAAATGAAACTCAAAATGCTTGGGAGAATTCAAATTATATCAACTGATAATCTCCGTAATATAATGCTCTTAGTGCCATTGCATGTTGGAAACTGCCAAAATACATATTCTTTTTTTTTTAAAGGGATTAGAAGTTCAGAACTTAAACCATTTTGTTTAACATAAAAATATCCTCCAATATTTGTATAGTACTGGAAAAAATAGAGGTTAAGTTCACAATGGAGTGGTGTGTTTTTAGTTATTCAGCAAATAAAAGGTATTAATGGAAATAATCTTAAATGACAGCTGCTTCTGTATTTTGCCTCCATGGCAATGAATTACACAGTTTAATGTTGAAATTCTGTTTCCATGCTCTTAACGTTTTTACTTCTGAAGCTTATCACATCTCTCTTATTTTTAGTAATGTGCAAATCAGTGAACGACTTTTTTCCATTTGCCACCTCCCCTGCTCCTGACACCAGTTTCCGTGATACCCCGGCTGGGTCATGTCCTTCCCAGCCGGAACAATTCTACTCTGAATTATCACACCTGATATTTCAGCTTGTTCAGTCTTCCTGGGCTGGGTAAAACGTGTTCCAGTAAGTGGATGGGTTTTAGAGGGCTGTGAACTGGAGAACTACTCTAATTACAAAGGAGAATCAAGCCAAGACTCCACTTATGAGAGCACTATTTGTTCAGTGGCATCTAATGGGAAAATAACTAGTGTAATGGGCTTTCCTTCCCATTATCCACTTGAGCAGTAGCCGTACTGGGTGACCTTTGCCATTCCGAGTCGTTTACTTGGCTCGTGTTAGAAACGAGTTTGAAACATGAAGAGGATAAAAAGTCACTAGAAGTTAGAGGGCAAATCTCAAGAGAATTTTATTTTAGAGGCCAGAGCTTCCCTTTGCCCCCAAGAGTAGAAGGGAAATGCGAGCAGAGTTGAACTGGAATCAGCGAGTATCAAATAGAGTGTTGCTAATGAAAGTAAAAGCAACTTTTCCCAAGGCCTGTGGACAATAAAAACATGGCAGGAGCTTTTGATCCAATTATAAAATGAATGGCTGTGATGTTTAAATAACTCAATTGTTTGCTTCATAGCAAATCCCTTTCCTTTTAGCAATTTTCGCCAGTTATTAATTTGAAGGGGTGGTGGCCCCTTGAAGGGGTGGTTTATTTTCAGTACTGAGTTATAAGCATATAACTAAATTTTACTTGTGTTTATGTAATCGTTAATTTTTTACTAGAATGTAGCACTTAAAACCCAGTGCCTCTGCCAGCCCTTCTGTGTCCTGATGGCACTTTTATGTGGGGTGGCCAAAGGAAAATACAAGGCCACTTAGTACTTTTTATTTGGTTGTTGGGGGGTGTTTTAAATGCTCCAGATTATTCATTAGGCTAAAATGCTCTGCCAACTGAACTTACCAAGTTGTGGAACAGAAAGGATGGAAGAAATGGTGAGATACTGGTTGGTTTTTCAGGTTTTTTTCAGTTCTGGGCCCCTCACTACAAGAAGGACATTGAGGTGCTGGAGCGTGTCCAGAGGAGAGCCACCAAGCTGGTGAGG
>JAOXJM010000015.1:1912942-1923961 GCA_026413425.1 Tringa solitaria | reverse complement strand
TTCCTGAGAGGGTGGTCAGGCACTGGAACAGCCTGCCCGGGGAGGTGGTGGAGTCCCCATTCCTGGAGGGATTTAAGAAACGTGTAGATGTGGCACTTGAGCCATGCTGTAGGGGCTGAGATGGTAGGGATTTTTTCTGTGTGTGTGTGGTTGGACTCAGTGATCTCAGAGGTCCTTTCCAACCATGAAGATTCTGTTCTGTGGGTTGGTTGGTTGTTATGCAGAAGCTTGAGGCACCCTGTGGTTCTGGGATATTGCCCTCACCAGAATGCATCATCTTATTGGAAGTTTGTTTTATGTTTAATGAAATAACTTAAGGAAAAAACATGACTGAAAAGAAAACAAATCTGCTGTCTGTGCTCCATCACTAGAGCTGGTCAGAAATTGTTCTGTGGGAATACCAATAGCTCAAAATGAAATGAAGAGCTTGGGAAAATTTAATTGACAATCAAAGGTTCATCCAAAATTAAAGCTTGTCTGGATTTTCAGTTAGAATGAAGTTCATCACTGTTAATATGAGCTGGGTAGGCAAGTTTAAGGGCTGATTTTTTGAGTGTTTTTATGGCTCCTTTAATGCTAAGGTATAAAAGCAATTTGTCTGACCTGTGTTGGAGTGGGATGAATCAGCCTGTGAAGTGCCTATTTCTTTCTTTCTTTCTTTTTTAAAAACTAATTATATAGCCTAATGAATAAGTAACCTGGATGAAATTCCTCCTCCTTTTATGCAACTAATGTTAGAGGAAAATTGAGATTTTGTGGTTTTTATCCTGATTTAGCAGAAGAAGTGTGTCATTTGTTGAATGTTTTGTAGGATGATAAAACAGCTTGTGGTTTGTTTCTGTCTAGTGCTAAGTACTTTCAATTCCCCAAGTGCTGTAGATTTATACTGTCAGTATTACCTGGGGCTAAGCTTTAAGAGCAATGGGAAGCATTGTCATCATCATCATCATCACTGATGGGGAATTGAGGCAGAGAACTCAAGCATCTTGTCCTAGACTGCACACTCAATCCATGTTCAACGCTAAGATCTTCCCTAAATATTGTTTACAGGAATATTAAGGTTTGTCCCTTGTCGATCCTTAAGCAAGCTCAGGCATTTATCGAGAGTACAATGGTCCTGTGTGTGGGAGAGCTGATGTGAGGAAGAAGAAATTTCAAAATGCCATAGGGGTTAGGATTAAACCTTCCTTTCTGGGCAACGAAGCAGAACTTGGAAAGGGCTGTGGTTTCCTCGATGGTCCTTGGTGAGCAGGAGTGTTACGGAAACCCTGGAAGGGTGGATTGTTGGCAGCTTCCCAAGCAAGTTTGATGTTAGTTCAAATTCGTGCTCTCTGTTAATCAGGATTTAATTCAAAGTCATGGTCGGTCCCTTTATTTGGGCATGCATGCCATTTCCTCTACTAATGAGATACCTAATTCTGTGTAAAATTGCCTACGTTAAAGCTTCTCTGAAAATTCAGCTGCTTTTTACGTGTCTGTCTTCCTCCATAAAACAGGCTGTGGACCTGTCGCAGGAATATAGTGTGAAGATATTTTTTCTGAGCTCATGCAAAGTGAAGCACTGCTCCTGAGGGTCTGGCTGATGAAATGAGCTAATGTGGTCCCAACAGAATAGAAAATCCCCTCCCATACAGTTTCTTATTTCCATATGATTCTTATTTACTTCTCTAGTTCTATATTCGTGTATTTAGTAGGCATATTAGTAACAAAAAAATGCCATTTTCAGGGAAGCTGCCCCTTAGGCCAATCTTTCTATTCTTGCCTGGGTACCTCTGACCTCTGCTCGCACCTCGTGTAGGTTCTCTGTTGTTGTGCTCTATTTCTGTGCATGACTGCTCAGCTGTGCCTCCAGCCAGTGTCTCCAATAATTCATTACAGTCTATATATAAAAAGGAATGCAGAGACAAGGTGGTGGAGAGGAGGGAGCTCTTAGGGGAGCCAGTGCTCCTGGCAATTAGAACTGCTGGCTTCCTGAAAGTTCTTTTAATTTGCCACAGCTCATGGGTGGCTGATGAGAAGTTCTCAGCACAGATCCCATGGAGAACAGTCCATAGAAAATTGTTTGCAGCTGAAGTAAGGAGAGCATAGATCCAATAGCATTTAAAGATTTGTCCTGAGACATATATGTTAGGAGAAATGTAGTGGGAAACCAGTTCCTGTAATTCCTCCTCTTTTTGGAATTCACGTGCCGATGGGTACAGCGCTCCTCACCAGCTCCCACGCTTGAGTCAATAGTGTTTGCACCAGGGATGGATTTGGGTAATGACACCTGCAAGTGTTTGTTTCATTTGCTGCAACTAAAGGGCTCTGCATACATTTTGGCTCAGATTCTCCACCCGGGATAAATCTTTGCTTTATAAGAGGGATAATTTGTGGACTGACTCATTCCCATCCCCATTGACTTTGGGGCTGTAACGTGACTTTCCGTGCAATGCTGTATGACAAAGAAAGAAGTAAGTTATTATGTTCTTGCCCAGCTGCCCTTTAAAGACAGCTTTACAGATGATATTTCAGGGGCTGGTGGGGAGTAGTGTGCAAAGTCCCCCAAAGGCAGATGGCAATAAGAACGTTTGGGGAAGGCAAAAGGTGCCAGCCAAAGTCTTCTGCTGATTTACCAGGTGCGCATCGGCAGCCACGGATGTTCATCCTCCCCTCTGAGGGCCACCCGTGTTCTGCAGCTGCTTCTTCCCATGCAGAAAAGGTCTCTTGGAGTTACTTACACCGGCAAGAGTTGGCACAGCTCCTGTGCAGGAAGGAATTCTGCTTTACAGCCTGCTGTCCTGATGGCACTTTGCATGTTATTGCTGATCGGGTCTAGAGATTTGATTTTTTTCAGTGTCATTATTTTGAGGAATGCCTTCCAGTGTCCCCACTGCATCCCTGCCCCTGCAGGTACCACGTATGATTCAGGGTGCCCATGCATCTTGTGCCTCTGAGCTCTGGCGACAGCTCCTCCACCGTGCACCCAGCTTTCCCCACGCTTGTGGAGCTTCTGTTCCTACATCTGCAGCGCTTGTAGCGCTGGAACATGGTTCAGATCTTCACAAGGCTTCATTCTTAGATGTGGTTTGCTTTAAAGTCTGGCGCGATGACTGGAAGAAACCCTTCACTGCAAACAGGTTTCAAAACAGCCCTATTTCTGGTTTCATATTTGAGTGCATTTTTCAGTTGTTTATGCTTAAGGAAAAACTTTGCTTTAGACTCATTTTACAATTGGCATGCAAACTCTCGGAGAGGGAAGAGGGAAAAGCTGTTGAGTCCCATATTTTTCCTGTATCTGAACATCCAGTGCCATTGGGAAGAATCCTCTGTGGCAGATAAAGTATCATTCCAGAGACCATCTATTTCAAAGGGCTGGCTGTGACATACACCATTATTTTTCAGTATTGTTGCTCCAAGGTTGTACCAGACCTCAATGTAAAAAGTAAAGCACATCAAATGTCTGACTCTGTTCAGGGCTGCTTTAGGTGATTGTGAAATAACTGCTTGTGGAGAAAAGAATAGCGATTATAGCAAAAGCTATGGTTTTTTGGTGGGTTTTTTTTTTTTTTTGAGGTTAGGAAAATACATTAATGAATTTTGTACAATTGTTTTAGATACCCACTGCACTGAGATTTTCATCATAGAAATTCCAGAGCGCCGTTCAGGTCTGGAGGAGTTTGCATTTATATTACCAACACGGTTATAAAAACAACATTTACAGTTCTATTTAAAGGACTATTTGGTTAGGAATGTTTCAAAGAAATACCTGCTACCATTTTTTCCTAGCTTGATCATTAATGTCACTGCTTGCAATAATGTGTCCACCCCATTTCAGCTCTGTCTCACAGCTTGTGTGAATTCAGAAGTTGAGGTTAATCTGCTTTTCCAACACTAGAGAAAGAAGTTGTTAACATGTTTTCTTTTCCAACATGTTTTCAGGGTGATAGTTTGCTGTGGACAAGCTAAGTTTTGAAACTTAGCTTGTCTTAGCTAAGTTTTGAAACAATATTGCTTGGAGCAATATTCAAGTTCAGTGCTTATCTAGGATATCACCTTCTTTAGCTGTGAGTCTATTTCTCTCAAATTCAGCTTTTTCAAACCTTATGATGGAATTATCTTGCTCTCTGTTGTAAGTCTTGTAGTAGACTATAATATAAATAAGAGTAACTCCTCATGTTCAGGATTTTTTTCAGCACTGTACTTTAAAAATAATATTCCTGCAGAGACCACTTCCAGAACCAGGAAAAAATAAGCAGTGTCCTCTTAAGAGTTTTTAAAATGTCAAACAAATAGACGTGGTCATGCACAAAGGTCCTCGGTTCTTCAAAATGACCTGAGAATTCCAGAACTATGCTGAGCTCTAGAGAATTCTTCTGTCCGACTTTGAATAGAAAAATATTCACCTTTTTTATTTTAATATCTTGTAGGATATTTGCTAGAAATCCGCTGTCTAGACTCAGTTGTGCAGGTCTCATAAGCATTCGTCGCCCAGAACTGGGAACTGCTTCAAGTGACAATAAATCACTGCTCCTCTCAGGCTTGGGCTTTTCCCGTCTCTCTTTCTCTCTCTAGAACATTAGTAGGAGAAAAAGAAAAGGAACGATCAGCGGGGACAGAGTTGGTTTAAAGGGGGATGTACTTGTGTGGCTGGGGGTGTGTGTGTGGGATTGTGTAGCTGCACCGTGCTCCACAGTGATGGAAAAAGGAGCAACAATTATTCCCTCTGCTTGTCCTGGGGAATTTGGAAACAAGGAATATCACCCAAGCTTCATTAGTGACTGCAACACTTAAAGTGGTCAACTAGTGTACCTTGAACAAACCTCTACAAGAAGCTTTCAGTTTGTTAAAGCCACCACTTACTTTTATCTAGCTAAAGGAATTCTGATGGTTATTTAAACTGATTTTGTCCACCATCCTCTTTTATCCAACATTTTGTCCTAAGAAAAGGTATTTCGGTAGAAAGGTTCCGCTCATACAGCGGTTTCAGTTTTGTGCTTTCAGTAGAACTAGTGTTTCGTGAAGGCATTTTTATCTTTTCTTTTTTATATGCTGATTTATGTAGGATTACTCACATGAATAAGATGGCCTGAAGTCTTTTGTGCCCCTTGCTATAGAAAGTGAGGTTTCATTGGGGAAATGGCTAACCACATCCTCGTTTTATTTCCACTTTAAGTTAGACATACCAGGTATGTGTATCCTCTTAACATTTCAAAACCAGTATTATTTTATAAGTTAATAGCATGTCTTGCTTTGTGTATATCTTTTAAAAGTTAGATGATAAAACAGGTTCCATCATCTCAAAGTGACAATAGATCTTGTTGGAGACAAATTTATAGCTATTACATTTTTGTGCTTGTGTCAGCTAACCTTGGCAAACAGAATCCTACTTGCTGTTGGGATGAAACATATAAATCTCTACTTTTCCACTTTCTCTTCCTCCTGCTTTTGAAATCTTGTCTTAGACCTTGTTGCCTCCTTTATTCATGGCAGTAAGAGTATCCTGTGGGTTGAATTTCTTCAAGGACTAGGGTGTAATATTTCACCCCTTTTTTTTTCTATCCCCCCTCTCTTTTTTTTTTTTATTTCTCTCACTTTCTTACCTTCATGCATAAAAAAGTTTAGATGCCTTTGTGCTTCTGAGATCACTGTTTAAGATATTTGTTTATAGCCAGGAATTTTCAGAAACTGAAAGTAATCTTCCAACGCCTTCCATTTCAATGAATTGTACGATCAGTAACAGTCCTTGATTCATTTTATTTTCTACCATAATCCTGTTGTTCAGCATCTGAGTAACAGAGTTTTTCTCCGTGCAATCCTTGCAATAACTACTTCAACACGAGCTGAGAAGCGTTCTCTGCCGGGACCCCTTTCGCTTTCTTTTCCCTATGTCTCCGAAATTTAGAGCAGATCTTTTAGGGCATGTCAAATTTTATTGCGTTTATTGAAAGATCTGTAATAAAGGAAGCATCTCTCTAGAGCTAAGTGAAAACTCCCTGCCAGAACTTTATGTGAAATGATTTCTTAGCAAAAATGTAAGGAAAAAAAATATCTGAAGTATTGAATGCGTTTTGTTAAAATATTTTTTCTATTTTATTTTCAATTCTTTCTTTAAATTAAGGATTGAAAAAGTAGGTTACGTTTTCAAGGCAAAATGAAGTAGTTACTAACTTTTATTTCTGAAACAATTCAAAATTTCTATGTTTAATGGGTCTCTAATGTTTGTGATTTTGCCTTTGGAAAAGATATGGCAGTTGCAAAGCCCTCACCTGTGGCCTCCAGTTCCATTCCTTAATAACGGCAAAACAACCGTGGCCTCTTCAGCACGCTCAGAGCTTTGACAAGAGTCAAGTGGTGGAGATGAATTTTAAATGCATCTATCCTTTTATTTATTTTTTTTTAAAAGTTTGTATTTTAAAGCCTCTAGCTTTAATTGCAGTAGTGCTGGACTTGCCCTTTCTTAAGCGTTAGGGTTTTACTGCTCATCATCTCTGCAAATAAACAAAATACCCACCTCCTTCAGCCTGCCCCAGCCTCTGCCTCTTCATCTGCAAATACCCACGCTGTTGGGTCTCATTAATTCCAAATTTTTTTTTACCCAAAACCTGACCTGCTTACGCTACAACTCAGGAGATTCATAAAGTCAAATGGCAGATTTATACAAGCAGGCAGCTGTCTCCGCGCAGAGTTACGGTGGATGGGAGAAATATGCAGATGTCAAATACGACCATGCAGTTGGCAAATCGACTTTGGGTATTTACATATAATAATTACCAGTGTGGGGAATTTGAGCGTAATCCTATTCAGAGAGGGCATGCAATGCATATGGAGCAGCCCAAATACAGACTTTTAACTCTTTGTCTGGCAACAAGGATAAGTTTCTCTCAATAATTCGGTGTTATTTGCTGTGCTTCAGTTATGGAACCGCAGGAATTTTTAAAGCATAGAGCTGTTCATCTCTTCCAGAGATATTTTGGGTCTGAGAATGTAGAGTTACATATAAATAAAATCCTTCAGTGCTGCAAGATTATTACATGCAGTGCTATCTATGAATTACGTTCTTAATAGAGAAAAAGAGAGGAAAATACAAAGATATGTAGGTGCATCTCTATATGTAGTATTCATTTTATGGCAGAGGCTTGAGCTCAGATATTAAATAGCAAGGACTGAACTTTCCAAACTGAGCTGTGCAGGTACCACCCTCCTGAACTGGGTCAGCGAAGCTGCAAGGGCTGATGTTATTAAAAATGAGCACTTACAGAGTGTAAAGGTCTGGAGGAAGGGGGTCCAGATCCCCTGGACTGACTTTGGAGATGAACATGTCCCAGATTAGAGCGCAAAAATAAGTACGTAGGGCCGTGTTTGAGGGCTGCTGGATGGCGTGAGGATGCTCTACTTTTCCCCGTTCCTTTCTCAGCCACAATCTGGCAGTGTTTTCACCTGTTTTTACAGTGATCTTATTGCTTCTGTGTAAGGCACAGGACTTCTTCAGTATGCATAGATCTGTGGTAGAAATGGTAAATGTGTTCTATTATTTGAACTAAAGCTTTCAGTTTCACTGCTTTCTATCCTAGAGGTGGTTGCTGTGGCACAAGGAGACAAAGCTGTTCTTGTTCATTATTCATCTGTAGCTATAGCTCAACTTCTCTAAACGAGCAGTTTATTGTCCTAAGTGAGGTATCTCCTGCCTAATATTTTTCTAGAAAATAAAGGAGACAGCGCATATTTCTCTGACTCATTTCACCATCTTAGACTATTAATTCTTTTTAAAGGTGCACCCCAAGGTCAAGATAAATTTGGTTTTCTTCCTTTGACAAGGTTTTGTCAAAGACCTACAAATACCATCTCAGTACACATGTTTGGTCTGAGTTTCTCTCCAGGGCAATACAAAAAAAAAAGGAAAAATGTAATCAAGCTTTCCAAGTTGTGAAAAAACAAGGAGGAGGGAATGTGCTTGGGGTTTTCCATTTTGAAAATGGAGTTGATCATTTGGAATTTGGACCTTGCATTAGCAGGTGATGTTTTTCTGTGCATTTTTTCCCCCTATGTATTCCATGAATAAGAATTTTTGTGATTTTCAACAAAATAATGGTTTGAAAATGGTTTAGTACCTGTTACAAATTCGCATGGAAAAGATTTCCAAATTCATAAATAGCATTGCCCACATCTCTCTGAATTTTCTGATTCTAACTGGGATGGGAGATGGCTTTATGAGAATGGATTTGTTTTGCATCATCATGAGCATAGCTGCTCAGCCTTTTTAAGAGTTTCAGAGTCCTGCTGAGAGGGTCAGGAAAGCAGTGTTTTGGAGGATTTGAGCCTGGAATTAGATGGCTGCCGGTGGCAGTGAAAATATAAGGTCTGTAAGCTATTGGCATCTCGCACTATTAAGCTTATGTACATACACACTAGCTATAGATGAGGTTTCCCTTTGCTCATTTTTCTTAATTTGATAAGAACTATTAATAGGAATGACAGTAGGATCATCTTGAACAGAGTTCCCTATCTCTTTTCTTATTTTGATTTGTTTTAAAGTTTGTTTGGTCCCAACTTTTGCTGACAGCAGGCATTTGAAGTTGCTTCCGAGTTGAGTTAAAACAGTGCTTGACATCTCTATACAGAATATAGAACCTGACAAGCATAAAATCATTGCCAGAGGTCCTTATTTATGTGAAATGCAGGACCAACAAACCTGCTGGGATGAAAAGAAATCTGCTCTTGAAGAAGTGATAAGAAACTTTCTAAAGGTTCATGTATTATCCTCCTGTGGCACAGACTCAGGCATTTCTGCTACGTCCAGTGGATGTTGTCCGCACCCACTGGAAGATCTGGTCACACAGTACTGGGATTCACTGGCCTGCTTTATGCTCTGTTGCCACTGAGTTGAATAACTTGAAGATTTAAACACTCTTCCCTCCTTGCCTCTCAAAAGGGCATGGAAGGGACTACTGGCTGCATCTCACTGCTAAGAGATGGAGAATCTTTTCTCCTTGCCCAGCACCATGCAGTAGGTTTGTACTGGAACAGACTGGGCTGTGCAAAGTCCCTGCTCCAGGCACTGAGTGTTGTACCTACTGCTGGCCTGAAACCCCCCAAAGTGCACATAACAATTCTTAATTATCTCTCTGCTCAGCATAAATTGATTCTTTGCCTTTTAAAATTTCCCTTTCAGGCTCCAGAAGTGTGTTTCCATTACTATATAAATTTACCTTAAAAATGCTGTGGATGTGAAAGAGAACTATAGACAGATTTTACATGGCACAGGTTTTTTTGCCATCCATCCTGGAAGTATATTCAGTGGGATTCTCACATAATGAACAAAAAACAGGGTGATGATTTGTGCAGATGAAAAACACAATATAAAGTTTCTTGTTATATTATTAGTGTGGAGAATCATTTTCTCTTCTGGGAATTAAATACCGTGAAGTTAGGTTATCGAATAATCTCTGTATTTCCTGATGTAATCTCTAGGGGCTTTGTGTCTAGATAAGCACATAAATAGTAATTGGGGAGCAGGGATAAAAATAACAAGTACTTACTAATTTTTTTGCTAGATTTAAAATTTTTTCAACTTAGTTATGCATATATTCTAAAGCTGATGATGCATTCAGTGACAGCAATAATAACATTTCTAAATCTGATCATTAAGTCCTTGGTTTTGTTCCGTTCACTTGTGCCGAGAGAGTAAATTTCTTCTAACAATTAAGCGTAGACTCGCTCATGACCTTCTGCCCTCTATATGTGTATTAATTCTATTTTAAAATGTTATACAATCTTTGTTTTATCCTAGAGACGAAGTAGTTACTTGGATGAAAAATCATAACCTCCCAGGGAATTCTCCAGGGTATTAAAATACTGAGGATGCAGTAGATTTATTTTTTTAAGCTCGTTTATGTATATGAGTTAGCTTAATTTTTATCACCGAATGCAGGCTGTGCAGAATTCTAACCAGACGAAGCAGAATTCTCTCTCCTTTCTGCATGGGTGCAGCACTGCATATTCTAATAATAGCAAGCATTTTGAAACATGAGATAGTAAATTCCTGGATGAAAGAGGGAGTTTGGCTTGTTATTGTCAGCCCGAATTCCAGCCATTCTGCTGAGCAGTTAATAATAAATAAAGACCAAGGGGCATGTATCACATTATGGTTTTGATCCTGCGGTTGCTCCCTGGAGATCTTTGCTTGTCTGAGGATGGCAGGATCAGGATCTTACTTTGAATATAAAGTATTCAAAATACCAGCAGGCTGAGGAGACAAGGCAGGACTGAGGATACATGTGCTTGACGCGTGATTTCATGTGTAGATTCCGTAGGTCCCCAGCTTCTGGGAAAAAATACCTGGCAGAAGGGGCTGGAGTGAAGATTGGGATTCAAATAAACAGAGAAGTGTGTATATGTTTGTATAAATGCATAAGCACGATTGCAGTATGGCATCTCCTAAAGGACCTGATGAATTCCTGAGACCTTCCTGTACAGGCTGAGACTTAAGAGGAAGCTGTTTTTCCTCTTAACATTTCATGAGCTTAAATAGGTGAAGAATGGCAGAACGGAAGAGCTGAGAAGCGGTGACACTCGAGCGGTGCTGATCCCGCCACCGCTTTTCCTTCTGACCCAGGGACCATCCTGTTTCCGTCTCTTTGCCTCTGTGTGATACGTGGATTGTGAGCTTTTGGGGCAGGGACTGTCTGTTAAAAAGCTGTGTGCAGAATGCAGCACGATGCGGCCCCTGTGCTTTCAGAAGATGTCCTCAGGCCACCTGTCTGACAGATTAAGCTGCTTCTGCTGAATAAAATGCTCTTTAAAAATGCTGGGGTTTAAATGGGATGGGTCCTAGAACACCTGGATGTGGGCAGCCTGTGTGCAGTGGCTGATCTGCTCCTGAGCACAGAGTTCAGGCGTTTTTCTCAGACCCTCAGGAACCTGAATTGATCATAGAATCATAGAATGGTTTGGGTTGGAGGGGACCTTAAAGCTTATCTGGTGCCACCTGGGCAGGGACACCTCCCACCAGCCCAGGTTGCTCCAAGCCCCCTCCAACCT
>JAOXJM010000015.1:1862910-1874543 GCA_026413425.1 Tringa solitaria | reverse complement strand
GAACTTGATGATCTTTAAAGTCCCTTCCAACTCTAACCATTCTATGATTCTATGAAATCTTTCTACTTACTAATTTGGAACTTACTAATATGTCTCACTTATGACAGTGATGCTGATGCTCAGGAGACCAGAGGGGTTGGATAATCCTTGTGGAGGTCAAAGTAGGAGTGAAAAACTGAGGAGACACTCGCTGCTCCCAGGGGCGATGGATGATACTTGGCTACTTTGGGCTGAATTATTTAGGAGCGGTAACATTGGCGTTCTATTCCTTGGCCTTAAACTCTGCTGCTCTAGAACTCAGTTTCCCCAGTTGTGAAATGATAGTAATTATTTTGGTACTGATAGATCATAGTCATGGAGTCCCTCCCCAGCGCAGCAGCTGTGGATCCTGGTGCTCGGTACAAATGGATTACGCTTTCCTGGAGCCTCAGGAGAATCCAGTTTTCTTATTGCTCAATTTGTGTTTGAAAATGGCACTGGGAGCAGACAAACATCTAGATTTAGCCAAAAGTAGAAATCCTTAATCCTGTAGAGTCATCCATTTTCCTCACTGAGTCTCAGCCCAGCGTGAGGATCCGCTGGATAGATTCAAAATGTGGGCCTGGTCTAATGCCGAGAGATATAATAAATGGGGAATGTTATTACACATTCAGGTACTTTTACAAGCCTCTTTTTGTGCAGTTCTTCCATATTTCCAAATAACAACACCCAATTAAGCACTTGAATCAGTGCTGCCCTCAGCAGAGATGTAATTAAGCAGGTGTTTAAATCCCTTGTTAAATTAGTCTCTTATATTTTTCTTTCCTAAGCTACCATTACTATTCTTGTCCAGAAAAATAATGGGAAAAGAAATGAACCCTGAAACCCCAGCTTTGGGCTTGTAAGGGTCAAACTATATCAGCAGTGCAGAGTAGATCTATGGAATCTAATCAAATTTAGCTGAAAAAAAAGCAGATTTAAATAGAGGCTGCTGGATAACAGCACTGAACGGCAAAACATCGCTTCTCCAGGAAGGAAAAAAAGTTAAATGGAATAAAAACCCACTTCCAAAAGGGCATTATGTGGCACTTTTCCCGACTAATGGCTTGAATGCTGTAATTCAGACTGCTCACAAAACGCATACATGGCCTGGCCATAAAGAGAATAGGGAAACAAAGAGGTTGCTAATTCAATTACAAATGTTATAGATCAAGCTCTTTACTATTCATCCAAATGGAAATTTACACTAAATAACATTATCATGAATTGGCTCAGCAACTTAATGGACTAAGACTCTCACATCTAACAGATTGCCTGGTCTCTACTAGGTCTTGAAAATTATCTCTCTTGTGGATACCTTTAACCAAGCCCCAATGTACTCTTGTTATGGAATAAATGAAATAAAGTCACATCACCATTTTCATTATGTTCACTTGGCTGATAGATGCATTAAATAGTTTCTATGTAAAGTTTGATCCTGTCATGCTTATGACCAGAGCAGGAGATGTTCTGGTGTCTCCTGCTTTGGGAAGTGACTAGGACTAGCTCTCTGGAGGCAGCTGGGACTCCTTAGCCCTGAGAAGAGAAAGCTTAGGGGGCTCTTATCAGCATGTAACCTGACGGGAGGGACTGGAAATGATGGAGCCAGACTCTTCTGAGTGGTTTCCAGGCACAGGACAAGAGGTACTGGGTTAAAATTGAAAGAGGGGAAATTCCATTTAACCATAAGAAAAAAGTCTTTATTGTGAGAGTGGCCCAACATTGGAACATATTTTCCAGAGAGGCTGTGGAGCCTCCATCCTTGGAGACACTCAGTTCCTCACTGGACGCAGTCACGGCCGCTCTGCTCAACCTTACCTCAAGCTGAGGTTTGGACTTGGACTGTTTCCAGAGGTCACTTCCAAACCACAACTGTTTTGTGGTTCCGAGATTTAAGAACCTAATCCATATTGAAAGGCAATGAAGATAACTGTCCTAGACTTTTAAATGGGTTTTAAAAATGAGGCTCAGGCTCGTTAATCAGCTACAATGCTGAGTGGATGAGTAATGCAATACCCTGAAAAAAATAGTGTTCAAGTTCTGTGCGCTCTTCAAAAAGCTTAAACGTAAATGTATGGTTCTGGTGCTTGATATGAAACACTTCAAAACTTTTTTAGTATGCTTTTAAATCCCCCAGAATACTTCAACTTGTACGACTATTACTTAACACTTAAGATAGCCTTAATTCTTTTTGTTAAATTTTGAATCTTAGATGAAGTAGCAAAATAACACATTTCTGCTTAGTTCCGTGATTATTAAATACAGCCTGTGAAATACTATTGATGAAGAATTCATTGCTTTAAAAGGTTACTTTCCTAAAAATAAAAAAGGAACCAAGCAATGTTTGCTGTGCCAAGGCTCATTTCTTCTGCCTACCAGGGACAATAAACACGGATTTGAAAGGTCATTGGTTCTTTTGTATGCTAATAAACAATTAGTATGGCTGGGGGGGAAGATGTGGCATCAGCTTATTTAGAATGTATTTCTGAGCAAATTAGCCATTCCTGACAAGTTTAGAATACTGAGGCTAACATCTCTGAGATGATTTCTTAGCCAACATCTCAGTCTCTGAAAATATTGCTATTTAATCAGCTCTGGATAACAATTATTTTTCTCCTTGACAAGCACCTTCTGGGACTTCAGTTCCCCCCTGAGATTATTATTTTTTTTTTATTGTAACATTTTATAGCTGATAAGGAAAAAGGATTTAGAAAAAGAAAATAACTGACTTTTCCTTCCAGGCAGTTATGATGTTGTATGCATATGAAATCTATGTGCACAGAATCTAAATTGGATGTTACTCCAGTCAGTTCGTTGCGGTGGTAGCGGTGGAGTTTCACACGTTCTCGTTATTACAATCCTTCCCCCTTCCCCGCCACCCCCTCACACCCGCGCTGCTGCCGCACAAAAACTGACCATCTGGGCAACATTTAGAAAGCAAAATAACTGTGATTGTGGATGGAAGCACCTCACTTGCTCGAATGCCAGATACCGCAGTTTGAATAGTACCCACAAAAGACTTGCTCTTCCTATTTCTGAATTGCTCAGGAACATCTGCAGGCTAGCAATCATTTTTTTTATTTTCCTAATCATTGGAAAACACATTTTAGACTTCTTGCAATGACTTTCACCTCTCCTGTTTCTTTACTTGGCTTTCATATCAGTTCTGCCTGCCATTTTTTGGATGCCAAGGGATAGTCTCTTATTAAGTTTCCAGAATACAGGAACGTTGAGTTTTGGGGTTTTTTTTCAAACAGCAAAAAAGCTGCTGCCACATGAGTAAGTGCAACTGAGTCTCATGGCCGGGAAAGTCGAGCGTGGTGAGCAGGGTGGCTGCCTACTGTCAGAATTCTTGTTGGAACTGGAAACCCATGTAAATCTGCAGCTCCTCTTGCTCCCAATAACATCTAAGTGATGTTGTCCTTCTTGCTCTGTCCCCAGGCTCTCTCCAGCATCCCACAGCGTCCGTCCTTTGCAGCTCCGCAGTCTTAGGAGGATCATCCAGCACAACCTTTCTCCCAGGCTTAGGAAATGTGTGGATCTGAACGTGGGGGCAAACAGGGTATGTGCACAGTATGGTTGTTTTGGTTTTTTTTTTCCTGGCTGTGAGGTGAGCTTTGTATATCCTCATCCCAAATGGAGGAACAAGCTGGGCATGCCCTAGTGCTGGCCAGAGTGGGGGGACTTCTACTGTGCCTGAGAAATCTCAGACAAATGATGAAAAGTTGGTAAACGTGCCCGGTGAAATGATGGGGCAGAAAACTGGCACTTAACCAGGTGAATGGGTATATTGGCATGTTCCAGTTGCGTCGTGGTGGAAATACTCCCGTGTTCTAGAGAAAGGCCTCAGTGACCAATGGCTTTGTTGAAATACGGCATTGACTCCAGTCAAGGGGAGGAATACTCCAGTCTAGCACATTATCTTCTGCAATTACTACAACCACAAACACTGCTCTAGACAAACAGTGGAAGTAATGATCATTATCTTTTGAATAGTTGCCTGTCTCCTCCATTATGCAGCTCCTTCAGTCAACAAAAATATTTAGGTACTTGAGTTAAGTAGACTTCACCTTTTGTTTGTGGGTGATGCTTGTATAGCATCAAAACAGCATCTGAAATTCCTTTACAAAATACCTTTAGCTGACTCTGTTACACTGACTCTTTCAGTTTACAATGGCACGTCGATGGTACAGGGGTCTAACTTCTCTTGCTTTTCTTTGTTTATTTTTAATTAACTTTTTTATTGTTTTCAGCACACAAAGCAAGCAAATTACAGCAGTTAGAGATCATTAGTGAACAGATACACAATCCTCCATAAACAGTAAACAAGGGAAGGTTTCTTAGGCAGGGTTTGCACCACTCGCTGTCACCCGTGAAAGCACATTACATTGCACATGGGGCATGACTGATGGCCATAGGCCACCAAAAGAGAGAAACACCTGGGGGGAGAGTCCCTCATTAAACAGCATTCCATAACTGAATTAATTTGGTAAATGTGGTACGTGAGAGGTACAAACAAATTGTTCTAAATGTCAAAACTTTGCCAAATCCTCATAAAAAAATTCAAATTTCGATTTCATTTATAAATAGGTTTTAACGGATTAATATAAAAGTGACCATGCTGTTGATTTTCCATCCTAGGGAGGTTTTTGAGATTGCTAAAAGTTTGTGCATGAAGACAAAGCAGATTTTCAAACTTGTTGTAAAGCTGGAGGGTGTGGGAGGGCAGAGACAAACACACAGAAGTTTGACCGATTTCCATCCCCGAAACAGCCCGTTGATCCAGGCGCTTCTCGGGCAGTGGAAGATTCAGCTTCAAGCCTTTATTCAACGTGATTCTGGCTGTTTAGCTTCTACACTCGATCTAGCTAATATATGCTTATTAGCTACCTTAATAAATTGTTATTTATCGGTTTGAAGACTAGAAGAGACCATTCAATCATTTTGTCTGACCCCTTTACAAAGTAGGTCACAGAATTGCCATATTGATGTCAATTGATTGCTGTAATTAAGGGATTGAATCAGTGAAGACATTGCTTACAACCCTGGGTTATAGTCACAGCTAATAACTTTTGGAGATCGACTACTACTGATGTGCCACTATGCTAATAAAATCTGTTTATCATTGGTAAACTAGTCCTGGAATCTCTTTTTAATGAATAATAATTCTTAAAGCAAATTCAGAGATGGTCAAAGGTAGCCTCTGATTTATATTACTCTATGTGCAGCTTAAGATAGCCTAGGCCTTATTTTGAATGAATTATTCCCGAATCTAACTCAAATCAGTAAGTGCTCATTACCTGAGGAGGCTCCAAGGACTAGGCAGAAGGTGCTTTGTGCTGTGCAACCACTAAAGTGTGAACTGAACATCCAGAAATAGAAATGGAAAATAGAAATTTTCATCCCAAGATTTTAAAATTTTATTCAAGGGAGCTACTTCAGAATTTTCTGTGGTGCAGAATAGTTTGCAGTTTGTTAATTTATCTTTTCCTGTGTTTCAGAATGTAATTTTGAAACGCAGTAGTTAGGATGAAAGTTTTGAATTGGCCAGAAGCAACTTGATTCCTTGGACAGTTCTTTCTGTTGAAAAGTCAAGTTCAAAACTTTTCCTGCTGCTCTGGCTGGAGGCAGCCTGTGCAAATGGATTTACACTGTTCCCTTATATATATATATATATTACTTCAGCATTTTTGATACTGGCGAGGGTCAAGTGTGCATGGGAATGTGATGCTGGACAACGTGTCCCAACCGTGGACATCTGAGGGAACCGTTTGGGTGTTGAGAGGTCAGTTCCAGCTCAGCTCTTGCTTTAATTCTGGGTTCCTTGGCTGAGAATGACATTAGTTGCTTAAAGTGGTGAGATGTTCTGGGGCTTTTTATATATATATATAGCTGGGAAATGGCCCGAAACTACCGTGTCTGATATAGGACATCTCTCTTCTTTTTAACTTTCTGCCTGACCCAGATTTGAACTGATGAGCTGGTATTTAAAACACTCTGTAATAATGACCAACCTCCACGTTATCTAGAAATTATAATCGAAAGACAACTACTTTGGGTGCTTACTCACAAGCCTTTTTTAATGGGGATTTGTCTCCTGATCATGTGTCTGTAGAATTTAGTTGAAAACCAAATGCTGTGGAAAATTTACATTACACCCCTGAGTTTCATTGAGCAGAGAGCACTTTTCGGTTCAAGAGCGAGCTGCAAAGCTTAAACCAGGCAAAGAATTCATTATTTTAATGATAATAATTTACACTTGCATGGGAGCTTTCATCCAAGAAAATATCATGTTAGAATGTTCCATTTGTAGTCTCTCAAAGATGGAGTAATTTCACCTCGATAAGTGTGTGTATTAAATTTCCTTTTGCTTTTTGGGAAGATAAAAATGAAGAATATTATGATTATACAGCTGAGCGTTTACTATAGAAATATTTTGCATTTATATTGTAGTTTTCTTAAAATCTGAATGTGGTTTTGAAACACTTGTTTAAAGCCATCAGTGCCCCTGTTATGTAAAATTAGGCTGCCACTGTTGACCTGGGGAAACTGAGGTAGTAACCTCCTGGGTCTGTTCTGTTTCTTGGGGATTTTTCTATTCAAAGTAAATTGCAGCAGTTCGTTGTTTGGAAATCAGGTCCCGTTACTGAGATCAAATCAAGTGGTTCATCTCAGCTGTGTCTTCAAATATAAAATCTTTTCTCTTGGAAAGGGCTTCTTGTCTGCTTAAAATGAAGCCTCTGCAGCAGCGATGAGTTGAATGCGGAGGGAATGCTGAGTGCTGTGTGGAGCTGGGGGGCAAGAGTGGGGTGAAACCGGGAATGGATGGACAGAACTGGGCAGCTCTTACTCTTAGGCCCGGATCCAGCACAACTCATCAGTGGATTTTTCCTTTTTTTCCGTTATTTCAGTCAAGCTCTTAAGATCCTTCTGCTCTATGCAACGCAGCACATCTCTCTTTTCTTCCCCTAAATGGCAAATAGAGTCAATTTTGCCTCTTTTGATGTGTAATAAATTCTCCATACAGAAGCTGTGTTTTCTTTCAGTTATTGTGTTTTTGGAGGCTCTGCATAAATATACAAAAGCCTATTTCTAATTTGATTTTTTTTTCTTCTCTTGCAATTCTCTATGCACTATTTACTTGTTTAAAAAATGAAATTGCTTGCTTTTATTTCCTTTTCCTTTCCCAAAAAGCTGTGGGGAACCTTTCCTTTAAACATGTGCGAGCAGCATAAGGCAGACCAATAACACAAAGTCAAAGCCATTTCGTAGAAAGTGTTTCAGAAATGCTAATTAATCTAAATGAGCTTAGAAAGCATTTTACAGAGAAAATATCCAAAATCCAGGGCAGATTGCAATACACATTCCCTTAATAATATATTCCTGCGGTGTTCCATTGCTGGATTTGTGTATCAGTTTTAACTACTAGTCTTGATTATGTCATAAAAAATTCATAGATTATTATTGGTGGTGTTTTCCTCAGCCAGTAATCTACTTTATTAACTGGTGATTGAGAGTGACAAATTTTGATCAAACTTAAACTTTTTAATGTATTCCAATTAGTGGATGGATATGTCATTATTATGTCTCAGTTTGTCATTCTCACAAGGGTTTGACTGCTTTAAAAAAACCCAACACTGGCTCTGCAAAGCTCAGGAAACACTCTAATGTCACCACTAAAGATAAAACTGTTAAAGCAATTAATCATTTCAGTCGCATTCTACTTGGTAAAGAAAGAATGTTTTCATTAGTTATTTTAATAAACACATTCAGTAAATCTATTTAACCCCACCCCCCAATGATAATGTTGGACTACCTATAGGGATTCATTCAGCCCAATAGTATTTAATGGCTTGGCTTAATAGATTTGGTTTTCCTACATCTGGAGAAACAGGGAGCAGTTCTTGTTCGTATTTTCATGAGAGCAACTGAGGTGCAGCAGTGATTAAAGGCAGTATTTACTTATTAAAGAAGGTGGTCACCACTTAGCAGTATGTAGCCACTGGCCTAGGGAATCAGTTCTCCAGTAGACAATTTTGGATTGTCTAATTCAGTGGGATTCTGTTCCTTGACGAGAACTACAAATATTCCACAGATTCTCCAAGGGTATTCCAAAGCACAGTTCACCCAGGAAATCCCAGTTTTGTCCTCTTACGCCTTTTTTTTAGAACAGTGTTTGGCCCTCTCTGCAAGAGCCATTTTTACATCTGAACATTTAAACCACTGCGACAGGAAGATGGCAATTGCCACCTCAGAATTCTGCTGCCAGGTGACTCGGGAGGAGAGCCTTAACAGTTCAAGGATTATATTGTACATCTTCGTCAGCAATCAGCATCTCTTGGAGTAGCCAGGCTGTTGAATTCCAGCAAATATCACCAGTAATATTAATCCACAGACCAAGGTTCAAGAGGGAATTAAAACAAATATGTGGACATAACATTAACTAAAGCTCTTCATTACTTGCAAGATAAGTTTATTTCTCCCTATCCCTACTTCTTTCCTTGCTTTCTTTCCACCAGTGCCCTTATTAATGAACTGTGAAAGCTGACATTTCCAATAAGGAACAATTAAATCTGAAACTAAATTAAATGAAGTCATTCATTTACAAAATAATAGCTAACTAGCATGAGGATGGTGAAAAATGATTGCAAGTCATGGGGAAAAAAAAAGAGTAAATTAAGTCTGACTACATTAATGTTCTTTAAATACTTTTGCTGCTCAGAAAATTAAATGGGAAACATCTTATTAGATATCTTACATGTAAGGTAGCACTATCTATATTCAGCATGACAAGTATTACAAGACAGAAATCCTTCACAGATGTCGGAGTAAGTTTATACTTAAATTCTGAACTTTCAGCACCCTTTTCTTGAAAAAGCACTATGGCAGGTCTGCGGCAAGGCATGGGAGATAAGTGCATTTAACCTCATAATAATGGTGAAAGGCAGGAGTGGTGGCCCTTCCAGCCTTCAGGATGTTTCAGTAAAGGTCTAAGGTTTTTTTAATCCAGGTAACGGGTGTAATTGGATGTTTGAGTTAAATGTAGTTAATCACATCGCAGTGTTTTCTTAGCCTCAGAAAAGGAATTTGCTAGGTCCTTCTCTGTTTCAATAGCATGGAAAGCGTTCATGGAATAAGGACAGAAGCAAGAAGTCACCTTGGGGGAGTCAATTCAGTAAATATTGTGGACGGTCCTCCAGCCAGTCCACTTCAGCCTTTTTTTTTTCCTGTTATATTCTATAAGGATAGAATTCAGTTGGAACGTCAGTCTTCAAGGCTTCAGTACGTCTGACTCATTTTCAGGGTTCTGATGGCTTTACACGGATGTAGAAAATTTTTTTCTTATTTGAGAAGCTTCAGCAAAAGAGATAAATTTTTGAGCGAGTAATCCCCAGCTTGATACTGGGTTATTTCACATCAAATCCAGCTGCTCACACTTGCTGCTCTTGCAGTTGGATTTCTCAGGCTGTCCGTCCACATACACCCAGCGTGCTGATCCCCATAAAACCAAACCCAAACAAGGAATGCAAACGCTGCAGGAACACAATGAGGAAAAAGCCCACTCTAAGGGAATGCTGATTTGCTGTGACCGATGCCAGCTTAAGGTTTGCCGTGCTACTTAATGCATTTTTATTTAAAAATTGGGTTTTTTATATCTGTGAATCTCTGAAGGCTCAGGTTTTGCAATCAGTTATTCTTAGGGGGATTTTTAGAATCTCTTCCATAAGAATTTGAGTTTTACTTGAATTAATCTAAAAAACTCTAACCTTCTTGTATACATTCTCCAAAACCCTGTGTCTTTTTTTCTGAGTGGTGTGGGTGGTTGGTTGGGTTTTTTTCTTGTTTTTGTTTTGTTTTCCCTAGGCAGAGGAATGTTTGAAAAGGAGAATTGGAAAGAGATTTGGACCCAGCTTGAAAAAAGCATTGATTTCCTCAGTTATACTTAAGGCCCTTTCCTTTTGTAAAACAAATAACCTGAATAAACATGTCAGGGAAGATTAAAACCTCATTAAAAAGTGTAAACAGAGTGCAAAGAAGAAGGAGGGGAAAAAAAAGCCTGGCTGAATTGAATAATGGTAATAATAAAATCACTAAACAATATTGCTAGTTAAAAGTCCTGTTAAAGTGAATGTACCGCTGAGATGGGAAGCAGAGCCGCTGTTATCTAACGCTCGGGACGGAGATTTCTTTTCAATAATTTGATAACATTTTAATGAATAAATTAATAACATTATCCAGGAAATGGAGTTCATAGATAAAGCCAATTCCTTGCCGGTTCCCAAATCTAATCAGAGAAGTTCTGTTCGGGGATGGTCAGCAGTGATGCATGTGTTCAGCAATATTTCTCCCTGCCCACCTAGAAGGAGACACAACTGCTGAGGCTATCGCTATGGCACTGCATGCATAAGAGCTTTACTTCCCAATATTAATGCAAATTATGGCTTTAAGGCTGGCAATTATGCATTTTTATTTTACTGAGGTGAGCAGGATTATTGCATATATGCTTTAAAAATGCTAAAGAAAACAACTCTATCTTCTTTTTAAGTGATGTACTTTTAAAGACAAATTCACAGAAAAGGAGAAATATTACTTGTTACAGAGGAAGCACTTCAGCAGATTTTTAGGACAGGGCGAAGTTGTGTTAATGTATTGCCGATGTGCAAAATCCATTGTCAAGATTTTTAATTTAAGTGTGTAAGGGAGTGGAGGGAAGAAGTTAATGAAGGACAGGGCAAAATGAGAGCGGAGAAGCAACATTTCCATAGCAAATGGCAGGATCAGGAGAAGGAACTATATTTTTGAATTTAAGGTAAGATCTAATACAAGAGGAGGACTGGAATCTGACTTAGTACAAGCACCTTGTGATTATCACCTTTGTTTCACTTTGACAGTAAATACTGTAATTGTCTGCCTGGCCTTTCAGTCAAGATCAACCACAGGAATTTTAATAATAAGACCTTTATTCAAGGCTCCAGAGATACCTGAGATAGTGATGAATGAGCTTGTGTGCCTTCACAGCAGAGTTCTACGTACGTAAGGGTGCGAGCTTGAGTGCCAGAAAGAGTATAGCTGTTAATAATTCACTTGCACTTGAGCTAATTAGCTCTGGTTTGTCCTTTTAGCTTATGAAGGCATTGTGTGATTCAGACAATCTCTTGATGCCACAACATTGTTTATAAGGCAGCGCCCCAACAGCACTCATCATTTCAACAGCCCACCTGACATCTGGAGAAAACCCCTCTGTATCCTTTTGTAATAGCAGGATGTAATCCTCATCCTCTCCAGAATGTTTGTCAGATAGCTGCTCTTTCTCTGATACCATCCCTGTGCTGTCAGACTGCTTCCTGCTTTTTCCCTTCACCAGGTCTCCCTTAGTAATACTTTACAGACCAAACCCAAGCCATGCATCCAGTGGTGTTAGTGAAAAAACAGGGCAGAAAAGGACAAGCTGGAGTGAGGACAGTGCTCCAGTGCAGGGGCAGCCTGGTGCTGTGGATGCAGTCGAAGTGACTGATGGCTCTTGCGTGGTTTGTTCTTTATAGAATCACACAGAATGGACTGGGTTGAAAGGGACCTTAAAGATCATCGAGTTCCAACCCCCTGCCCTGGGCAGG
>JAOXJM010000015.1:1848427-1862810 GCA_026413425.1 Tringa solitaria | reverse complement strand
TGGGGCAGCCACAGCTTCTCTGGGCAACCTGTGAATGCTTTCCCTCATGCAATTCCCTGAATTCCTTCATACGCCATTGTGATTCTTAAGTAGGAATGCTAAATACGGAATATTACTTCAGCCAATGTTGAAATTTATGTAATATTTCTGCCCTGATTGAGGAGGGTGTTTTGCACTTACTTTCAGTGCTTGAGAAAGCTACCCAGAGCCTGTTCAGAACACCTCACAAAGGTGCGTAGCTGCATTTCATACAAAACGCTGTGAGGTTTCCTGCAGATTACAAAGATAACGTGCTTGAAGAGAAGTCAAACCCAGGTTTAGGCATTCCTCTTCCAGAGCTTCATCTACTCAGTCGTGTTTCCCAAACCTTTTACATACAGTGCCGCCAGTCCTCCTGACAAAGCGATCCACTGCAAAATGCAATTACCTTGTATAACGTGACATAGCTCTTCACTGGGAGTATTGTGTTCTTATTCCAGAACTTAGAAAAGTTTGCTTTTTGTTCCTTCAAATGTGTTTAGTAAGAAAGGATGTCTAAAGTCTCTCTTTCCAAGCTGGGAGAACTGTACTTGCCTAATCATATTGCCAAGTATAGCAAGTTCCCTGCCTCGGGGTGAAGGTTCTGTTTATAAATAAAAGATATTTATTTTCCAGCCCTGGTTAAGTATATTAACGTAAATGCTGTTGTTATACTTGTGCCCTGTAGATATGACTAGTTCTCTAGGGAGAGAGAGAAGCACATCTGATAATTTGTTTTTCACTAATGACAGCAGTAGATTCACCTTGATCTGCTTAACAGTATTCATTTCCTGCTAATAAATCACTGTATTTAAGTTTATTCCAGGAGTTTATATAGATTTCAAGCTGCTCAGATTTGATTATCAAGATGTCTCACATATGATCCTGCAAATGGATCAGTCTGTATTTGAATGATTTTCAGTCTCCTCTAGGTTAAATTTTATTAAAATGATTACTCTGTGGTAAGTGCATTTAAGGAAAAGCTCGAAGTCTTGCCTGCGTTTGAAAAGGTATTGCAAAGCAGAAAGTTAGTTGACATTTTTCTTTCTGGGGCTGTCTGGGTAACCGTAAATTTTTAGGCCAGCGCAGCCTGCTCTGATTTACTTCACCTGCCAGAGGCTGCCAGGTGATTTTTATAATTGCCAGGGACTGTCGGGAGAGGGCTGGTGGGAGGGCACAGGAGCCCTCTTCCCTTCACTGCCTTCAGCTGCACCTTGGGGCTGCAGAAAATGCTTTATTCTGCTTTTCTGCATTTGCAGGTTGAGCCTGAAGAGAGAGAATCAAACAGGGCCTGTACCAGAGCGGCGGAGCCTGACCGGTGAGTGTTTCCTCATGGCTCCAAGGGACTGGGGGGCTCCAAGAGGCCGGGGGCTGCTGCTGCTGCTGAGGGGAATGGAGACAGGTTGGGGCTCGGGCTTGTGTGGGGACCATTCTGGAAGAGGAAAATGCTTCTTAGGGTGCGGTGAATGTCCTGAGGGGGAGGCAACACGCTGGAGTGTGCATGCATGTGTGTGTCCTTTGGTAACTATGTTACTGCTAAGAGAAAGGAAAGGAAAACTTTTGTAAATTACTGAAAAAAAAAGCTGCCACAAAGAAGGAGGAGAAACCTTCTCTGAGCAAAAAGTACAAGGCTGAGTGTGGGGATTTGGGCTGGGAAAGGTTTTGAGTGGTAGCTTTGTCCATATGGTGGAGGAAGTTTGTGTTTTGGAAACACGGGACAAAATGGCTGCTGAGAGGCAAAGCTGAAGGCTCCCTTGCTGACAGTGAATTCATCCCTCCCTTTGGAGTTTGGAAGCCTTATACCAGCCAAGAGCTCACCCAGAGCTCAGTTTGGGCAAAACATGAGGAGTATTTGTTTTTTTTTTTCTGAAAACAGTAAATAACCAGCACTGTGAAAGGCAATGAAAGTGGCTGGTTTTCATACAGGCCCTGTGCAGCAAAGCAATAGCTCTTCTCTGTCCTATTGCTGCCTTGGACTTGTCTTGTTCTTCTGTTAAATGTTTCTGTTTGTGTAACTGAAAATCCTGGTCAACATTACTGGTTTCTTAGAACCCTTGACATAGACTTAAATGCTTTTGATGTTAAAGATTTTGCAGTTATGTGATTGTGGGGAAGTTTATTTTCATTTTAAAATACGTCCTTAGACCTGGTGCCAAGGAAACCCCAAACACTTACTAGAAGTTCTTTCCTGGAACAGAAGGCAAAGCAATATCTAACACTTTGTGTAAGTAATAGGGTAGAAACCAGCATTGAGTTTGTGAGAAAGTTCAGGATATAATGCTGGTGGGTAAATGATATGGGCAGGAGGTACTGTCAACATAAACTGTTTTGGAGGAAGTCATTGTGTGTCTTGTTATCGTTATATATAAATGACAGTAAAACAGTGGATGGGAAGAATCATCCCCTGTATTAAAACCTAGTAAAATATTTAGAAGAGGAGGAAAACCTTTGTTTTGATCTTTCATAAGGAGATGCCAGAGCTAATTAGGAAAGAAAGGGATTGGACCAATTAGAGATGCTTGCACAAACTGAGTAATTCAGATTACTTAAGTCACCGTAATGTTCCAGTTTATGTTGGGGATATATGGCGATAATAGTAAAAACCCTACAAAAAGTAGCAATTCACTGATGGGAAATTTTTTTCAGCTCATCTTTGCAATGCAGAGAAGGAGGATGGTTTTGAGCCTGAGAGGATGTAGGATGATGCTACTTAATAAGGTAAGACCCTCTTTATGGAGAAGAACACAAATGACTTTATGCCTTCCAGAGTCTAGAAATTAGGTGGCATTTCATATTGCTTTTTTAGAATAGAGAGGGTCTGCAGTACCCAAGGAGAAATTCTTTATTTGACTTCAATTAACATAGGTCATTCGATTTTATGAAGGAATGAGATACCAGATTTTGTAGTTATGAGGTTTATTTATACACCCTTAAAATCATTTTTCCATGTTAATGCATTTTTGCATGTTAATGCAATTTTGAAACTTTTGTGAACATCTCCTCAGCCAGAGAAGTGCTATGTGGTGTCTGAAGAAAGAATCTGCTGTTAATAATACTAAAGTGTATCTGAAGCAGTTCAAAATTGAGAATGGCCTACTAGAAAGACTCAGCATTTTTATGGGAGTTGGCAAGATTTGGCTTTCAGACTTTGTCTGGATTAATAAGAATAGCAAGTCTTCAGTGCTGACTTTTACTTATCTTCTTGCGTCAACTTAAGAGAGATGTATTTTATCATTGCAAAGCTGGAAATTGTGGCTAAAATTGAGGTAGTACTGAGCAGACCATGTAATAACTGCAACTGATTCTGCTTGTCTTTTCCTTAGAATTAGAAAGAATAAAAAGTACAAGCCAGTGCATTTACTAATTTTACACAATTGTGTGTTATACAAGAAAAGAACAAAAATTAGATCTTCCCAAAAGATTGTCTTTGTTATTGTTCTTTTTTGATATTGGAAATGGGCTTACTTTTCAATTGTTCCTTTTTTAATCAAATACTGCAGAGTTCTGCTAGAAAGAGCAGTACTGCAATAATCTGTATGAGTCTTGAAAGAACAGCCTTACATAAGGTTGAAGCTGCATTTTTGTCTAGTGGTCTGGGGTAGGGAATCCTTATGGGCTGAAAATTCAAACTGCAGGTGTGTTGAAAATTGGTTTTTGGAGTTTGCATCTCGATAGCCTGGCTTGGATGAGTCAGTTGTGGACAGTGAAAGCCTAATTACTGGCTTAGAAAACATGTTGATAATGATGCAAAAATGGTAGGGATGTAGCATCCAAATGAAAATAATTAACATATTTGCCTTGCTACTTAAGTAATTTATTCCCTAATCAGCTGTCCCAGAACCTTCTTTTCCTATAGATGTATAAATTTACCTCAGGATTTCAGATATTAGTATTAGCAGCATTAATATTGGTGTTGATTAGGTTTGACAGGACTCATGAACTAGAGACTGGAAGTATGGCACAGAAAGATGGAAAAATACTGAAAAAAAGAAAGTGATACAAGATAATTCTGCCAATTTCGATCCATTTGTAAACTTATGTGCATGTCAACTTCTTGTTTGTTTTGAGTTCTCTTAGAAAAGAAAATGCAGTGCTGTGCAATAATTATTGAAGAACCTGGTTATTTTTTAAAAATGCCCAAGTTGAATCAAAAACACAGAACCAGAAGCCTGTAGTTAATCTTTGCCTCCCTTCACCTTTAGGGAGGAAGTAATCGTGGTCAGGGCTAGATACAAAATGCCATGGAATCCACATTTAGAAACAGGTTTTAATGAGCAGCCAGTACTCGGTGTTGTTGGGAGCACTACAGGTAGATGTGCTGACATGAAGTCTAGTTACATGGGTCTTGATGTTAATTTTGAAATATCAGGGGAGGAGGACAAACCCTTTACTTACCTGCCTCTATGGGAGGTTGAAAGCTTAAGTTTCATGTTTGTATTAATTTCTGGATATGAACGTCAGGTTCCGTTGCAAGCACAAATAAAAAATTCAGCGTTCTCTGTTAAATATTTCAGAACAACTGTAAACTTTTATCAGTCACTTTAATTGACAGGCTCCTTTAGTTCTTTTTTGTTTTGAATAATTAAATCTTTCTATTTTCCTGAAAAACACCTCAAACCCTGTGAACTCTTACTGTGTTCTGTCTCTTGGCATTTGCCTGCTCTCAGCATTTCTATTTCCCTCATGGCCTCAAGAAAAAAAACTCACTGACTACTTTACTGAAGTTTTTAGGTCTTGCAAGAACTTGCATCCCCCAGTGGTCCTTCTCCTATAGGCATTTCACACTTCAAACCAGTGAGATAGGAGTGCTCTTACTTTAGTGTTAGACTTCAGTCTTTGCATAGTACTTACTGTTCTGGGAGAAGAATAATTAGCAATACTGTTTGAAGTCGTGGATCCTGCGTGCTCTGCAGGGGCTTGGTAAAGAGTAAAATTTTGCAGCAAGTCCAGTGTTGCAGTTACCTTGTACCTTCTATCAGAGACCTTCTCTTTTGGCTTTGTCTTAATGTTTTCTGGTACAGCTGTTGAATAGAGTAGTTGTGTTTCTGATCCTTTCAGAATAAAAATTCTATGATAAAAGATAATACATAACTCACCATGTATTATGGTCCTAAAGATACTTTGACATGTTGACCAATGTAGTAAGGTTAGTTCCGTATTTTCCTTCCTTTTACTTCCAGATGCTTTAGAGGAAATGAAATGCTGCTGTCTTAATACTTGTTGGAGGCTTCTGCTACTTGTCACGGTGCTTGGTCTTGATGAAGTTGTGAGAGTAGGTTGAAGCAAACGACCTGCAGAGCTTTCTTGCTGTGATTCTCCTTGAAGAGAAAGTTCTAAAAGAAGGCGCTGCTTTGAGGTAGGAAATAATTCTTGATTATCCTGTCAGAAGTGCAGCTCTGTAAATATTTCTAGATGTAGAATACTACAAACCAATGCTTATTTTACTAAGTACCGTGAAATTTAAAGAACGTGTAAGTGTGACCATGGGCTGTAATGAGTGACAATGCAGCAGAAATGAGAGCCATGGTAACACTGACGAGAGGAATTTGGGAGAAAAGTCTAGGATTTTGGCAACGGCACCAGTAGTTGTGGAAAGAGACCGAAGCCGCTGGCGCATTGATACCCTGGGCTGAGAGCTGGGGGGGAGCATCCTCTTCTGCACCTATTGTTAACGCTGAATGACAAATGCAGAATTCGGATTTGACATGGCTTTTGACTGCTCTTTGAGATGCACTTGCATACAGTTAACACCAGTTACGTCACTCTGGCTTGTCTAAACACGCACGTTTGGTTTCCTTCATGGATTTAATGACCTGTCTTGCTTTACCAGAGAAACGGTGTTTAATACGAAATCAAAAAAATAGGCAACTTGTGGACACTTTAATAAAATTTAAGATTTAATAGTATTTGCAGTAACTTACCTTGTTTGGGTCTACCTCAAGCTGAGGCATGGTAATCCTTGGGCTGGCCAAGACGTACAATTTTGTATGATCAGTTTTGTGGATAACAAAGTAAGGGCCTTTTTTTTTGTTCTTTTTTTTCTTTCTTCTTTTTTTATTTTCTCCTGATTCCAAACACATTTGAAGAAAGCCTGGGGTTCCTGAGTGAGATTTTAGTGCTTATTCTCCAGTCCATGCTTGCTTTGTATAATACAGGGGGAAAAAAGCTTCTGTTGCCATAATAAAAAGAGTAATCTTGGTTTTGGTGTAAGTAGGTAATAACAGCGTAGTGTTTAGTTCAGTGACTCAATTCTGCAGCAAATAAACCTCTAGTCTCAATTCTGTGGCTGGTAGCTGTGAGAGATTCTGGCTGCAAAAGCATCCACTTGCACCTCACTCTTGACAGGTCACGACGCTAAATCAGCCTTTCAAAAGTAATTAGGGATCTTCTCATTTTTATATGCGTGTGATGACTTGAAACTGTTTGACTCCGTTTGTTCCTATCTGTTTATACCACAGTGGGCTGCTAAACATTTGCTCATGCATTTTTGTAAACACAGATAATGTCTGTCTGTGATATTTAGTGTTTTCTGTATGAAATTACATCAAATGTTCAGTTGTGGGGAGTTTCCCTGTTTCTTTTTCGTTGTTGTTGTTTGGGGAAACAAAAATTCTTCAGGGCATTTTCTCTGTGAGGGAGTCTACCTCGGTGAGATCCTGACCTTTCTGCCTGCTGCTGTTTTGTTGGACTTAAAACAAACAAATGAAAATAAAACCTCATTTATTAGGGGGAAAGAGGATCCTGGACAAGAAAGGGGAATGAAGAGAAGCTGTTAAAACAGCCCACAAATACGAATTATACTTCAATGCCTGTCATCTGTGTAGCAAACACTGTGTTATTGAGTCTTAGTTTAGACGCCATCCAAGATCAGAAGTACCCAGAGTTGTATGGGTACTGCATAATGACATACTTCTGGGCCAACAATAATTAAATAACTTCAGTTATTCTTGTTTCATTATGCAAACAGTATTACCCAGCTTATTTTTTCAGATATATTGGGTAACTCAGACCCTCTTGACATATAGTTGTTTCCTGTAGATTCAGAAAAGTGTTTCACTTAAGCAGTTTTTCTCTAAGACTTGGATTTTCTTCTTCCCCATCCTTCCTGCTCTAGTTCTTGTGTTGGCTTTATTCTTGTGGTGTCTAAGCAGCTGCAAGCTTGAAGTAAAATCTTGACCCTGTTCAAGTCGATGAGAGTTTTGTCATTGGCTGAAAAAGAGATAGGATTTAATGTATAACAATTATTAGAGCATCAGGCTTGATTCCTGTTGAGAAAAACGCTTCTTATCCCTGCTGGTTCCAATGTCAGTGACCTTCCTTCCTGTCCTCAAAATCCCATCATCCATGAAAATAAGTACATAAATACATTAGTTGAGGGAAGTTGGGAAATAAGTGCATCCTCTAGTGGATCTCGAAGTGTTTGTCTTTCCTTATCAGCCCCATAATGATAGTGCAGCGATGGCAGCTTAATGATAGCAGCCCCAATGACGCCATTCAGTGCCAAAGAGGTGAAGATTGCACATTTTATTTTGGAAAATAATTATGCAGCTAATTACAGCACTTGACTTTCGTCCTTCCCTTCCCTGTGTTCTTGGGGAGGCTGGTTTGCTCAGCTTGCAAAAGACTGCATCAGTTATTCTAAAGGTCAAAAGACTCTTGTATTATGATTTGTAATTGCTAGTAATAGTGAATAAAATAAATACAGCATCATTTTGGATCATTTAACTCATTGCTTAACTTCTATATTACTATTCTGTTGTGTGACCATAAGTACATACTTATCCAAGTGGCTGGAAGAGGATAAATAAACCAGAAGTTGAGATCTGAACTCTTCTGAAATGCTTTGGAGGAATTTTGAATCTGTATTCCAAATGTAAGGTTAAGACCTAATGATGCAGAACAACCTGACTTGGGACCATTTTTTAAAAAGTATGCAGCTGTCTGCTAAAGACACAGCGGAACTTCAGGGCAAAGCAACTGCAATGCCATTTCAGAAGTACCATAGCTTGAAGAATCTCAGTCAACTTTGACTCTGTATGGCTTTGGGAGCTCAACTGGCTCGCTGAGAATTAAGAGTACAGTTGTATTTAAGTAATCAAGCCATAATACATGTTTTGTACAGCTTTTTTCTTCTCTTTTCTGCCTTTCCTCCCAAAACTCTGCATGGCACTGTGGAGATGGATGCCCCCTCCCCATTTACTTGCACCGTTGTTTTTGGATAACTCAGGAGGCCAAATGTGATTTCCATTCTTTATCCTCTGGTCAACTCTTTCCAGGTCACGTAATTCATCTGGCTTCAGAATGCAGCATGTTCCCTTACATTGCAGGTCAGCTGTAAGTCTTGATTCAGTCTGATTCATTTCAATTTGCATAATCTCCTCAGCCCTCTATATTTCATTTAGACACCAAAGATTTAGTTTAGTTACAGTCTTGTGTCATTTATCATTTACTTGTCTTCTTTCAGAGTTTGATTTAATCCCTTTGGTTTACTTTAAAAGACTGGTTTCTTATCCGCACAGTGCTTTATTCTGTTGTGATTTTTCAAGCCTTTGTATTTTCTATCTGGATCTTCCTTATTGTGATGTTTATTTTATACTTAAACCGCCTTCATCTAGGATCTTAAAGAAAGTCATAAATTTAACAAGTCTAGGCCAGAAACCATGCAGGGACATTTGTGTACTGCTGATGTTTTTGCTGGTGCTTTTGCTGATAATTGCCGTGCTGATGTTTCATTGTAGGTACTCAGTGTGAACTTGTTCTTTGGAATCCAGGATTTATGTCTGACCCTGTCACTGAGTAGCTCCATGACCAGAGGCGTGTCGGTTCGCTTTTGTTTCTTAAGCTTTGTCTAATTTTGGCTGAAGATACTTGCTTTTTGAATGTGGCATGCTACAGTTGTACATCTACACTTTACAGCATATGCCAAAGTTGTACCCAAGTATCTGCTTGAACAACAAGTGACTTGTAGCATTTGCACAAGATATTTTTCTCTGGGTAAATTTTCTGCATCTGACTTTGTTTATTATTGCCTAGCAATTCTGACAAACTGTCTTACTAATATTTTTTTTCTAGTGGGCAAATATATGTATGGTACTGATTTGTAGAAGACTTTTACTAATAATATGAACGTTCCACTTAAGTACTTCACCTCACCTGAGCAAGGTTTTGTTCTATTTTTTTGGCTTTAAAAAGCATATTCCAGGGCAAGAAGAGCAGTAGCAGAGAAACAAAGGTCCTATTTCATTCCTCCTTAAGTAATGGATTTTTCTGTGCAATTTCTGATGTAAAATAAAAATCTAACTACTGTGCTGTATCATCTACAACTTTAAGAACATGACCGATCAGAAGAGATCATAAACAAAGGTCTATCTTTATCAGGAGTCCTACTTCTGACAGTGTCTAATACTTGATACTAAGGAAAAAAAAACACAAGACCAGGTCAAATAGAAAATTGTGAGTGATCCTTTTCCTGAAACTTCTCCCAATTTCTTTGAAATAGCAGTTTTGAAATTTCAGGAGGTGAAGGGTGGCATCTAGACAATTGTAGTTTTATTATCTCGCAGTTGATGCTGTGAGTGAATCTGTCCTTTAGGAATTTGTCCAATCTCTTTTTAAATCCCATACTGTCTTCTATTTATTTTAAAATTGCTATTTGGTAATTTCTCTGCATGGCTCAAATATTTGCAAGGCTACATTAAAAATCATGGAAATTATCTGCTTTATGGTCTTCGGAGGTTTGTGATTTAAATCCTTTTTTGTGTAGTTACGAGGACTGAAAGTGTCCTCTTTTCTACCTCCTATTCAAAGAACTCTGGAGCTTGGGCTTTAATAATGTATTAAGTCACGTGGCCATGGAGTCCCAAGAGATTCAGTAACACTACAGAAGAAGGAAAAAAAGAGTACCTTTATAGCAGTCTTATATAATTCTGTTGTAAATCCCAGCCCCAAAAATGCCTACCATATTCTTAAAACAAGTAGTAGAGTGCCTCTCCTTGTGGCAGCTCCATCTCCTGCTGTCTCTTACGTATCCATGTAAATATTTGTGTTGTAAACCATTATTTTAATGGAGGAAAAGAAGCCTGGCTGGCTTGGCATGGGGAATTGAGGGTAGCTCATTTAGGTCTTCAAAAAAAGTAAAAGGCTTCTACATTAAGGGAGGGAATAGCCCATTTTCCATGCTTGTAAGGAATCAGACGAGAAGTGTTGGGCCTGAAGTACCTGAGGGGAGGCTTGGTGCCCAGGTCAGGAGCAGCTCTGTCCCTATAAGACCAGCTGGATACTGCTCAGGGTGGAACATACTGTAATGTGTACATAGATGATGCACATAAACTTTTTCATATGATTTTAAGTGGAAAGCAGTCCACTGGAGGAGGGGAAGGTGTTGTCTCTTTAAGATCAGTAGTCAAGCAGACGAGCTTATAACATTTTGTTGCTAATAATTCAGCATTTCGTAATGTAGGTAAAGCCTGGATGCTTTCCATTTTGAACTGACAAAGCAACTTGTTTTTGCAGAATGTCTTAGGCTGCTGAGCATTTAGAGGTGTGAACGTTTCAAAAGCAGCCTCCTGCTTTGTCTTTCTCGGTGTGTACAAGTGCCCTGTAAGAAGCTGACAGCGTAGTTACAGTTTTTCCCGGATAATTGGTATAGCACGCTCAGGCTGGCAGATACAGCCTGCTTTAGCTCTGACAGTGTTTTTCAGTTTCTGCTGTCATCAAACCAGTTGCGTTCCTTGGTGTGGATGGATTGAGCAATTTTGTAGGCATGGAACGCTGTTGTCTCTAGTGCCTTTGATACTGTGTTTTTTGGGGGGTACGTCACCTTGTTGGGTTGGGGATACAAGCAAAGAGCTGTTGGTAACAGTTCATCCATTCCATAGTGCTGATATGCATTTAGATAATCTCCCCAAGTGTGGGCATCCCCAGATGTGGTAGGGAAAGTGTTCTTGTTCACTCACTGAGGTGGTGCTATTGTATTCTTGACTCTGCGTGAGCTATTCACATATTACAATCACAATGTTGGCAAGGTACTATGTGTAGGAATGAAACCGGTGCTGCATAATACACCCCCAAGCAAGACCCCTGTGTGAAGAAGTGGAATGCTCTCAGTATTTCTGTTTACTCTGGGGGCCTCTAGTCTTCATGTGGTGGCAGCTCTTCTTAGCCCTGACCAGAGGAACGAGCCTCCTGAAAATGCGATGAAACAGAAATCACCCCCTTTGTGGAAGAAGAGTCCAAAGCCTCATTGCTTCCAAATACCACTTGTTTTATCAGAATCTAGTTCCTTTGTTACCAGAGTAGCATGTAGCTGTTGTGCGGCTTCTTTGCTGAGGATGAATTTCGGAATGAGTAACCACAAAGCAAATGTGTGGGTCGGAACACTGAAATTCAAACCTTTTTCATGATGGTTTTGGACAGCCACATTGGGAATTTTTTTTGAAATCTGTTCTTTAGTTTATCTGATTCCAGTGGGAGGAAGATGAATATTGGGTAGCGTTGAAAAGATCAGTTCATTCTTCCCAGTGAACTTAGGTTAAAGCATCTTGCTTAAGAGAATAAATGAGGTGTCATAACCTGAACCTGTGCAGAATGTGGCCAGAATGTTAATGATCCAGCATTGTTTTTCCCTTGTGCTGTACGAACACAAAGTAATTATTAGCTTTCTGCTTCCACTGGCTTTATGGTGAAAATAAAATCTAACACTCTTATGTCTCACACCCACATCTAACCTTCACCACTGGCCTTCTGCTCTACCCACCACTGAGTCAGAGATGTGGGTAAAGGGGATCAACTCCCCCTGTTTCATGTTTGTCACCGAGAAGTGTCTAAACTTGTCTCCGAGAGGTGTCTCAGCCAGCAGTGCCCAGGGAAGAGTGTATTCCTTGGAGCTGACCCTGTGGGAGGCAGCCTTGGGGACGATTCGTGACACATGACTGCCCTTCACCAGTTGGACAGTGCTTCTTCACGTCGTTTAGAAACGCTTAAAGAAATTAAGAGTTTAAATGGCAAAAGTTGTAGGTTGTTCTCAGAACTCCTGCATATAAAACAAAGTTTTCCATATTGTTCAAATGCACCATATTTAGTGGGTTAAAACTGCTATTAACAGCTTCATCCAAGCTCTTTCCCATGGCAAATTTTGTCTGACTCAGATTTTTTTTTTTTTAATTTAATTTACAATCATCTGGTGAAAGTCTGCACTAGCATTCTATCTAGACTCTATTTAATATGCACCAGAATTATTGTATTTGATATATATCAATTTTAAATCTGTTTCAACACAACCTTGAATGCCTTTCTGGCAGTATATCACTTCATCAGTCTAGCTTAACTAGAGCTGCTTTTTCATTTTTTATTGCCCCCATAAAATCTAGGAATGGAACACTTCGATTTTTCTAGCAGTAATTTTTATTACTTTTAGCCTTTTTTTTTAAGTACTTGTCAGTGAGATACAGTACTTTGTACAGAGTATATTTTTCAGCAATGCATTATATTTTTATTTCAATTTATTTTAGACAGAATGTATAGCATACATCTAAATAATACCTATGGTAGCTCAAATGAGTGTATTATGAACGTAATTAGAATGGATATAAACTCGGCTCATCCACCAGGATTGGTGTATTTCAGTTGCCTGCCTCTAGTCATAGTCCCTTTCAAGTAAGGCTTGAAAGGATAACTCATGTTGTAGTTTTAATGTTGCACATAAAATCATATTGCAACACAGGAGGGGAAAATTAATTTATTACATTTTTTATGTTTTTATTTTAATTTTTAGGTTTTTCTAGATTTTTCCCTGGAGTGTGTTATTGCCTGACTTTTTTTCTTTTTATTTTCCCCCCTAAGAACATAGAAATTGCCATATTAGATCAGACTTGTGATCTGTGGTGCCAGATACTCTGTCTTAACAGGAATGTGTGCCAAATGTGTTAAAGAGAAATGTAAAGGTCTACAATAGGCCTCTGCAGAAACAATTGTTCTAGAAAAACCTCCCTATGGAAAAGCTTGTTCTAATCACCATTAATTCAACATTACTCTGAGCTCCAAAGTATTTGAGTCTATCTCCTTTTGTCTGAAAAATGAGGGTTGGTTTGTTGTTCCCATCTGCGCCGTGTGTGATCAGAGTGGCTGCAAGGAACAGGACTGGGGTCTGTCCTCTGGTGTGGCACTGTCTGAGACGTCTTGTGGGCAAATTCAGGGCAGCCTTCTGGACCTTGGTTGTTTCTTTTGTAAAATTAGGTAAATGATACGGATTACCTTTCTGTAAAAAGTTTTTGAGACCTATACATGAAAAATGCCATGGAAGTTATAGTAATGCTATTAGATTTAAGGTACAGTTACGTTCTTAGCACAACTTAGATGCTTTGTGTATTTGTGTGTTTCGGTGAAGTTTTCTCTTAGTCTGATGATGCCACGAGATGTTCCACAGCCAACTGATGGAACATCTGAGGAACTGGTTTTTTGTTGGTGGAAGCTCTTATTTCCTGAAAGTTTAGGAGGGAGGAGTACAAAGGAAAGCAGAAAAATATGTCAACCAAGTAAAGAGTAAAATTATATATGTAGCAGCTACTGTAGTTTTTAGAACATGCTTCTGTGCAGCTGCCATTAATAATGCTAAGCAGGAAACTATGTAACATGAGTTTAACATTTCTGTAGGGAAAAAAACCCCATGACCAGGTATGTCCAAAAAGCATTCCTCAACTATATGCCAAGTGTTCCCTCATTATTCTCATTCTGCTTATTGAATAAGAATAATTCATTTTAAATAATACCGATAATAATAGAATATGAGAGAGAACAGGAACACTTTTCTAATTAAGGCTTTTGAATGACACTGGAAAAGGGTTCTGGGTTCAATCATCTTTCTTTGCTCTGGGTTGAATTAGCATAGATTTAATGCCAGTGATAATTTTATGCAATTGTGCGATCAGTAGTTTAACACGTCTGGCAGTGAGACAGGGATTTTCTTTCTCTGACAGCACTGAATAAACCCCTGTAATCCTTTTCCTTTAGCTCTCGCGCCCATCCAGACTTCAGCTTAATGAAAGGCCAAAGAAATCAGGAGTCTGCTGAGCATCCAGGACTCAAGCAGGGGCAGAATGAGCAGAATGAGATGCTATCTTAGCATATTTTGTGGTTCAGAATCATAAAGAAGACTAATGGCTGGATTGGAGGGCTAAGTTCACATTTCTATCTTCTGAGTCGTGCAGAAAGCTCCCATCACTGCAAAGTGTATATATTGACTGAGTACCCTAACAGCCTGCTACAGCAAAACTGAAAGTAAAACGAGATAATCTGGACCAGTTGTGATTCTGGTGTTTTATTTTAAATATATTCATACCACTACATTATGGCTGGACCACCACCTATG
>JAOXJM010000015.1:1831722-1848421 GCA_026413425.1 Tringa solitaria | reverse complement strand
CCTGAAGATGGCATTTAATTTTAAGGAGTAGGGGATAGGATGTATTAAAACTGTCTTTGAAGGGAAGCTGTTTACAGTGTAAGTCCGCAGGTTTTAGTGATGGTACAAAACCTAAGAACTGTGCTGTATAATTTTTGAGTATGGTTTTACTGGCACGATATTTGTTAGCTCTTTATACGCCTCTGAAGCTTGGTGTTACCTCTGTCGAGTGTCAGAGGATCTGTATGTATCAGTCAGTCGGTGTGAAGGTCCAGATAAGGCATTACTGCTGGTTCAGGTCATGATCCCATTAAATAACAATAGAGGAGAACCCACCATCTCTGGTCAAATCTCAATTTGGCTTTGAACCTAAACTATTTTCTGAATAAAGAGATGTCACAGAAAGACTCGTGGTCTGGCGGAGTTCAGAACCCTGCATGTGTGCCACGGACCTTGTGTCAAACCAGAGTGTGCTCACTCTGCCGTTGTTCCCAGCCCAAATGAATTCAGCGTTGTCATCACTCTGCAAAGGTGAGTAGGGACATTTTGTGACATTTCCACTTAGTTTTTCCTGAAATTATGAGAAATTGAGCAGGTAGGACCAGATTTTTGCTTGTGTTTAGGGAGGTGATCCTTCAAGAGCCCAGTGGTTTGACTACTGTAAAAAGACAAGTGTGTCTTCCCAGAAGGACCTCTCAAACCAAGCAGTAATATATACCTGGCTTTGATTTTAGACCCCTCTGAGGAGGATTTGCTCTGAAGGTCCAGTCTCAGCTGAGTTATTAATCTAATGAAACATTGCCCCTAAGTGCCATTTATGTGATAGTCCAATATTTCACCAAATTATTGTCATTGCTAATTGTATGTTTCTTTCCTGACCTTAAATTCTTGTCCTCAGAAGAGTTTCATGGCAGCTTGTTTCACAGCTTGCTTGTGTTTTATGAAAACGTAGTATTCTCTATCTGAAAAGTTTAATGAACTATTTCATGTCATCCATGGCTTCTTAGAGTCTAAAGAGCTATCTTTTTTGTCCGAATTTAGCACTTGAATAACACTGCAACGCTGCATGTGTTGGGAGCATTAGGGCAGCCTGAGGAGTAGTGTGTGGGCTTGTTCAGTCTCTGTAAGGACTGGGCAGGTGTTTGTACAGGAAATTTTAGACCTTTAATGTCTGTGATCTTATCTGGGCACTTGGGATATTATGCTTATCTTGACCATATAAACAAGTTTAGTGCTACTGTCTTGATCTCTTAACAGCTAGTCAATTACTGTGGTTTCACTGTATTCCTCAAGTTATAACCTAATGATACCTTTTTCTGGGTTTGGTCAGTGTTACATCAGAAATGAGTCAGGTTTCAGCAAGTTAATTCTAGAACTGTTTTTTATTAATGAACGGTGAATGTGAATCAGAGTGATTGGGGTGGGGGGGAGTTTTGGGACGGAATAGCTATGAGAGTTTGTATTCAAATGGGGTTAAATAGTTTATTTTCTGTTTGTTCTTTAGAAAACATACTGTGGTGCATATCAAGAGTAAACAGCTGCTGCTGAAAGTTCACACAACCACAATACAGTGTGCAGGCAGCGTTAAGACTTGTAAAGCACAGCGAGCACATAACTAAGACCATGAGATCAGCCTATCAAAATCCCCATCTTTAGATAGTGAATTCTCAGCTTATTGATGATGTGCTGTAAAGTAATAATTAAACCTCAGTAGGTTCATTCTGGTACTTTCAATCTGAGTAAAAAGCAGAGTAATGGGAGCTCTCCAAAACTCAGGAAAGTTGTGAATTCCTGTGTGAAGAGGGGTAGATAGAGACTTCAGATATGCACAATAAAGCTCGATCCCCCCCAAGTTTAAATAAAATACTGCATTTTAATAAAGCATTCAAGAATAAAGGCCGTTTGGGAGGCGCGTTGAAGCTGCTGTTAGCTGCCAGCTCCAGAGCAGCACAGAAGACATGCTTTGATTAATACATCACACTTCAGATGTTTCTCATTGCTTGTTTAGCCTTATTCTTAAGTAGCAAAAGAGCCTGTTCACACAAGGGTTTGTTTATTTACGAGGATTATACTTGTTAACTGACAGTTTAAAAGGAATTAAATAGGCCTTCAACGCTCATAGTCTAGCATTAAAGAGAGTATTAAATGCTGACCTTAGATTCGGTTAAGGGCCTTCTTTTTCCCTTCCCTTCCTATCCACTAGCCTGGAGAAGGAATGGAAGTTTAAATGCGCCATAGTTGATAATCATTACGTGAGTAGATGGATGATTGAAAGAAAATTTCCACAGCAAATGAGTATAGGTGTTTTAAGAGGTGATTGTAGACCTCTGAGATCCCAGGGAGATTTGCCACTGATGCTCCTGTGGAGCAGCAGGAGGAAAGCTCTTGTACCCGAGGTGTTTACACGAATCTTTTCTGGACTTCAGATTTGGCACCCAAAAATATTGACAGAAGCTCTTCCATTCACCTAAAAAGAAGTGGAATGAGGGGACAACTTTAGCAGGAAGGGTCTTTAAAATAATCCTGGTAGAAAAACTTTCATGTGAAAAGAATCAAAAAGGAGTCCCGTAAGGGATGTGCTTGAGGTCACGGCATAACATAAAATACCCCACTGAGCAGGGCAAAGTTGGGGAAGAACATTGGACCCCGGGGTTGCTGAGGGGAAGAAAGGCAGCTGCTGTTAGCGGAGCATCTCTGAAAATTTGGCCTTGACAAGAGCAGCACAGGTCATAGGAAAGCAGCTAAAATGGAAAATGACTTGTTTAATATAAGAAAGTGGTTAAAAGTGTGCTGGTCAGTATTTTGGGTTTCTTTTTTGATGCAACAAGGCAAAAATTTTTGATACTGAAGTACCTCAGAATGTGTTAGTGTTGCTTTTTCAATGCAAAAGTTACGGAAGTTCAAAGCCTTGTATTTAAAATAAAATACGATATACCATGCCATATTTTAATATAATAGGATTTATCAGTCAAAAGAAACTGATGTTTCCACAGGATTTTTTGATTCAAGTTGAAATACTTTAATTTTTTGCCCAGCGTTTTTTCAAGTTTCAACATTTTGTCCTAATTAGGATGAAAATCCATTTTGACATGACTGTAAATGAAAATCATATTTGACCATTACTTCCAACTATCTTCCTGTAGTACCTTCTTCCTGCAATACAGCTGTGTGAAAAGGTCACATTGGAAACGTCTTCTCTGATGAAACAATATGTGAAGGAGAAATCCTCAGGGGAGCGGATGACATTAGTGGGAAATGTAAAATGCTACATTAATATGCTGGAGTTTTGGGGGTGTGGGGGGTGTTTCTTGTTTGTTTTTTTAGGTACACAGGACAGCAAAGTACCCCTTAAAGCAAGTTCTTGAAAGTATGTTTTCAGCCTACAAGAAAAAAAAAAGAAAAGGGAGAGGAGAGGAAATGTTAGCTCAAGATAAATAGGGAATTTTCACAACTTTAAAAACAAGTAAGACACGTTTGCAAATCAGTGAGTACATTTGGAAATCTCAGCTTTTGGTCTCTGTTCCTCTTGGCTACGAAGTTTTATCTCAGTTCCACTGTATTTTACTGCTTGCACGTGTTATGCATTTGAGGAATATCGTTATGAAATTCCATGGTGTATTTTTGGATCTCAGTTTTATTTACACGTAGTGAAAAACTTCCCCCCGCCGCCATCACCCAGTCTAAAATCTGGATTTTTCAAGCCAAAGCATTTACCATAGCAATGGATTTTATTTTTTTTTCTTAAATAAAAAAGTAGTGGGGTTCTGACAGTGGAAGCTAATACAGAAAAGTCTAGACAAAATTGTATAAGGAGTGTTGTGGTGCATTATTATTGTCATCATCTCCCAATTACATGACTGCTTCCTTGACTGCTTTAGGTGCCTTGAAGTTCCAGTTCGGAAAGAGAATTGGCTTGTGCTTGGCACAATACTGATGTGGACTGTAATGTAAGGACATTCTGTCCTTGGAAACAATGTCTGTGTTTGTCACGTGCAAACCCAAAATGGTCAGACACCAACTGGGAGGCTTTGGGATGGCCCAAGTCTGGTAGTGACTGGTTTACAGGATGTAACTCTGTTGGTATAAATCAATTTATTTCCAAAAATACAATGACAGAGAATTGGATCAGCTCTTTTCCCTGCTTCTTCTTGTTTCCTTGTTAACTTATCCTTAACCAATCAAGTTCTTATTGTGTGTTTTTTTGTGAATTAGCAAGATAAACTCAGAAGGGCGGAGTGTCAGTCCTGGGCTTTGACACACGTCCGTGATTCTCTTGTCCTTCTGAGGGGTTAGATGGGAAGACACGTGCATTGGTTGACACTTTAGATGCAATACTATTCCAGTGTTCTAGAAATTAAACCAAATGGTATTTGCCAGCCATAGGATTTTCATCATGTCTTCCACAAGAAAGAAAAGATCTATTTTTAAGACTTTTCCCCACCCCAATTTGCAGCTCTGGGTGCTGTATGACCAAGGTGGAAATCTTTTAATGTTTCTCTGTGTTTTCAGCATTTCCGATAGAAAAGAAAGCACTGTATCCTGCAACAGCCTAAAAATACAAAACATTCTGGAAGGCTTTTTGAAGTAATAATTTCTCTTTTTTTTCTCCAATTATGGTGGTATATTTTAGTATTTTTATGTGGGCTTGACTATAATATTTAGATGCACAGCGCTGACTGTTCTGTACCGAACAATTCAAACGGTATTAATATCTATATGATTAGGGCTTACGACACCTCTGTTCTATTCCTGGTTCAGCTGCTGTCCTGCTGTGTGACGGCACTCAAAGCAGCAGTCCTGTAGATAAAATTATAATAATCATGGAATCATTTGGGTTGGAAAAGACCTTTAAGGCTTTTTTTTTTTTTCTTCTTGTATTGCTCCACTGGGTTCCCCTATAGCATTGCTACAGACTGTGTTAGTGAGCTTGAGATGACCTATGGTGTAGAATCCTGTATTTTAAAAGCAATTAAGATGTTAAAAAAGTTGTTAATGGACTCTCTTCCCACTGGTATACCTTGAACTTTGTCTCCTGTCTGTCAGTCTTGGGCCTGCTGTCTATCAAATAGTTGTAAGGAATTAATTAGACAGCCAAGGCCATTTTAGCTGGGAAGGGCTTTTCCTGACATATATGGAAAGAAAAGCCTATAATATTCTTACACCTTCAAAAACAACGCATGCTTGAAGAAAGGGAGGAAAAAACCCTACCTGTGTGTGTATATATGTATGTACATGCTTTTCTAGAGACCTTTAAGTGGAAGGATTCTATGAAGTAACATGCAATTCGTATAGTACAACACTATCTAATTATTTTTAAGTTGACGAGACTGACCTTTATCATATTAAAAATGTCACTTTCTCAAGACCTAAAATAAGCCACAAATGAAACCTGAACTGTAACTTATTCTAGAGCAGAAAAATTCATCCTTTTAATCCTTCCATCGTATTTCTTTGCATCTGGTAAAGCACAGTGAGGGAAAATTACCACCATTTCAGGGGACTGTAATTTGTATAGTTATCATACAAATATAAAGCTGTTAAATTCCTTTCTTCCCCTGCTCCAATATAATCCTTCAGGATCATTTGGTTTGTTTTCCTCACCCTGCCCAGAGGGAGACGTGCAAGTCTGACAGAAGAAATGTATTCCCATTGCCAGGGTGTCAGCACAAGGGCCTGATTTTTAGCACTGTCACATAATTCCAGGATGATCCCGGACAAGCCTTTCTCTAAACATTTGTTGATTAATAATACTGCAGTATATTACAATTTAAATATATGGGAATGAATATGAGATACAAAGGCCTAATGTTCTCTGGCTGAGCAAAGCAGAACAGCAAATAAAGGCTGAATATTTGTTTGCTAGGTAAAGGAAAATTTTGGTTTTCTTAGAGGGCAAAAGAAAGGGAATGGCAGCTGAAAAAATGCAGCAGTTTAGTTGCAGTTTGACAGCATGAATCAAACCGATCTGTGGGGAATTTTTTCTGTGTTTAAAGGGCTTTTTTAAATCATTGTGTTTAAACTTTCCCTGGAACAGATGCTTCCAAAGAAAATTTTTTTTTTCATTTTGAAATTTGTAAATGAAACATGTTAGCAATTTAAAAAGCCTTTCTAAGCCTTTTTAAGCTGACAACACTTGCCCAAATTTCTCATTTGACAAGTATGAGAGATTTAAATCTTTGTGAAACAGATTTTTTTGGCTTATTTAAAAAAAACATACCTTTTCTTCTTAATAGATAATTCTCATGATGAACTTAGCACTAGTCCATTCTTCTGTCAAAAACCTGAATCGTGAAAGGTCATAAGCAGTGAGAAGCCCCAAAAGACGCTGTTGTCCTTTCCCCAGGTACGTGGATGGTTCATCGCTCAAAGGACCATCCACGTAACTGTTCACTGGAGGAAATTCTAATAGAGTGTGACCTGGCTGGCAAGAAAGATTAAATTGTTATCACTCAAGTTCCATGTGAGTTTGTTAAACTCTCCTACACTGAGTGTTTTGGAATTGCTTAAAACTGGTTGACATTCAGCATTCACTGACCGATAAAGATTGTTGTATTCAGGTGACTAAACAGTGAGGTTGTCACCCAAATGATGGGGTTAGGTTTTCATTAAATGAAAGTTCTTTGTCAATTAGTCATCTTTAATCTGTGTTTTGAAAGTAAGAAGTTCTTCTATTGAGTACGTAAAGTTAATGCTGAAACCATTAGAAATAAAATGTCTTCCTCCCTTAGCTCCTGCATAAGTAAAGTGCTAATTTCAGTAAATCTTAGTCTTAGGTGGTGAAAGCTTTCTTGGACAGCTGTATATGAATGCAGATATTTTTCCTCTCTCTCTAAATTATTATGGTAGCATTGTATTGTGTCACTTGGGTTATCCCTTCTGTTTTCCCAATGCATTATTGCTCAAACGATGCCAATGTTTGTTCAGGAACTGCTTTGCAGCTTGTTTTCACGTGGGGAAGGTTTTATTGCAGAGGGACATGCTTTACTACGTTGGGGTTATTGCTAGTTTAATAACAGTTTTTAAAAGCTAGTTTTTATAGATAAGTTTCTCCAAGTCATTCCATTCTTAGTGCAGTCAGTAGTGACGTCCCTATTCGGAGCTTTTGAAATACTCAAATAGCAGTCTCAAGCTATTGGGAGTAATGAGGGATGTTTCTTTGGCATTAGAATTCCCACTTATTTAAATTGGGACTATTGAGCTGATCCAGCACAAGGATTCTGGGCTTTAGTGGTGAAAGAAAACTGCAAACACATAAGATGTTAAGAAATTTCTAATGGAAATACAGACCCACTTCTTATAGGACAGAATTCCAGCTCCAGCAGCTACCTTGTGTGACAGGAAAGAAAGGGAAAGAAAATGTCATCTCCTGAGTATCATAACTTTTTTTGACATCAGGTATCTCTGTGTAATACTACCTGGCATGGAGAAAGCACTTTAAATAAGAAATTACTTGCATTTACCCTAAAAGATAAATGAATTGCATCGTTAGACTGCAGGATTTGTAGTAAGGTGTTGTCTTTTCTGCTTTCCCTTTACATCTCCCACCCTCATTTCTCTTTCTTCTTAATTTGTGGCAACTCTTCTGGTGCCTGGACCGTTACGCTCCTTTAATTGGGAATTAAATACTGTGTATGTATCTTAATAGTTTAATAAGCAAAGAAAGTTGATCCTCGTTTGTAGGAGTTTTTAGGTGGTCATGACAATACAAATAATAATAAAACATTTATTGTTTTAGACATATGATGCAGTGTCCCCTATGTTTGTATGTTAAACTGTTGTGGAAATTTTTGTGCCTTATCCATAATAATGAAAGATACATTAAACTTGATCTTAATTGTAATTATTTTTCTAAAGCAACACGGAACCTTTCCTGATGAGCCGGACTAGCTCTGGCTCTCAATGTTCAGAATGAACTTCGCTGTGACTTTGTCATTCTTGCTGCGTATTTGAACTAAACAGAGATCTTATTTTCTAGCCTTGGTATGATATAAAGGGTTTATCGTTTCTACAGAGCTGCTTCGGTATGAAAATCTCATTATGGATTTCAAAAAGAATGCCAGCAGTATGATTTTCAGGAAGTGTAATTACATTTGGAGCTGAAAGGTAGCTGTCGTGCAACATCTGACCTTCCTAATAGGCTGGGCAGAACATGTAATGGATACTTAGGCTTTAATGGTCTTGGGGGACTGAGTAAAGGTGATCTTTAAATAGGAATCCTATTTAGTGATTGTACCAAGGATGTATTTATATAGGCAAATTTATAATGGGGAACCAGTGTGTCCCCCCCCATATAAAGATTTGTAATAAAAAAAAAGTACTGAAGTCTGCAGCGTGACGGATGCTGGGTTTTGCCAGAGTGGCTTTAGAGGGAAACCCAGGCCCGTGGGAATGAGCACCTGAGGTTTGAACCACAAACCTCAGTGAAATAAAAGGGCTTAAAATAAAGGTTTGTGGGGTGAGAAATCAGGCCTCACCGTATCAAATCTTTGTCACTTTGTCCTTGCCAGTAGAAACTTATAGTTTGAACAAAGCCATGTTTAATGTTTATGTGTGTTTGTTATTTCAATAATATTTTCAGAGCTGGTATCTATATTTAAGTTGTCAATGTTAAGCACAGAGTGGTGATTATCTGTTCATTGCAAGCGAAATATATCACAGGTTATAATGCATTTTTGAAAAACAAACTTAGTATTTTTGTATCTAGAAATCTGGACTCACAGTTTTCAGTCAAATCTAGCGAGCTTTTCTTTTTGGAATTTTTATTGTGTTAGGCATTTCGTTCTTTAGGGAACATAAGAATGTATATCTGTATGCAAATACTAATATTGCAATTACTATATTCATCAGGTGAATGAATTCACCTTTGATTACAGGAGTCAGCAAGTAAATATCTCAGGTGAGGGGCATCTCAGCTGTCTTTAAAGGTAGGAATTTGACTGTGGCAAGAGGGTGGTACAGTGACATGACGACAATGCCTCAGTTCTTTCTCATGTGTAACAATCCTTTTTTTCATGATTCCTGTGATTTCCAGCCGGTTGATTAATGTCTGTAATTGATATTTTTAGTGGCTAATGTTTGTCACTCAGAGACTAACCTTCCAAAGGTCTTTTAATAGGCAGAGGGGAATGCTGTTACCTGCATTGAGCACTTAGATTGTATGGGGAAACTAAGGAGATGATGGAGCTAATGTTAGCTTTTGTGAAATCCGCTTGTGTTTGCGTGCTTTTTACGTGCAGAAGGGTGGTTATAGGACTGTTGTGCTCCATATGGATCTAGTTGAGGGTTGTCACATCTCTGTAGTATGGAACTGAAGGCCAAGAACATGGCAAATGTTCTATGTAAAAGCTCTATGCTGGGTAGTGCTCTGTATACTCCGACCGTATAAATAACTGTAAGCTGAATAGGCTGCTGTTTGGGTTTGTTACCTTTTCTGCTGAAGCAACGAATAATGTCCAGTATTATTTATTTAAAACTTCTCTGGAATGTTAACAGCCAGCAACAATCGGAGGCTTGAGCTTTACTAATATCAGCAAACCTTGCGCGTATGGGAAGTACAAGCACTTGGAGATGTATTGTGTGCCACATGACAGAGAGACTACTTGACATGTATTTTATTTCTAAAATGTCACTAGCTGGAAATTAATCAGACCTGTAATGCATGTTTGAATTAATTTATATTGCTGTTGGAAGCAATATCTCAAGAGCCTCAGACAGATGTGTGAATGCTGTAAGTAGGCAGTGTTCTCAATGGATTAGAAAATCCTTCAAAACACCACCCCCACTTCTTCCAATTCCTCTCTGCCTTTGCCAGCCTGACCTTTTGGTACAAACTGAAGGTTTTAACATAAGGAAAGAGAAACACCTCACCCTACCCAAACGTGTACCTTCTGCTACCCTCTGGACCTTCTCTAGCTTAGCAACATTTGGAGTTTTTCCTGGGAATGCCGCCGGTGACCCGTACGTGTTTGTGCCGCCTCCGTGACCTCCTGTTGCAGCTCTACCTTAAGTAGATCTGGAGTGTAATTGAGTTTTCTGCCTGGTGAAATCCTGAGACGGTCCCATCTGTTAATAGCGCATAATACTAGGGTTTGCCATTTGTTGAAGCCCTAGAGTTCATACTTTTCAGGACTCTAAGCAGAGCAGCTGAATTGGGAACGATCATGTACAGAGCAAGATTCCAGCAAATCGCTCATTTGGAGCCTTTCCAGCGTGGCAGGGTCAGGCTGCGCGTGATTTCCCTCTGCTTCTCAAAGGTGAGGGTGGAGGAAGAGCTCCCCTCCTGGGGACAGTGTTTTTTAAATCATCAAGAAGTCATATGTGCATGCTTTAATTTGTAGCCTTGCTTAAATTATCTGGAGTCCTTCAAAAGGCAAAAAAAAAATCAATTTGACTTTGGCAGCTGCCGCTACAATGCCTGCCAATCACCATAGTATCTTGGCTATTTTTAAGTCTCCTGAAATCAGTCTGCATTAAGGCAATAGCTGGGCTTGGATTTAAGCCCAGGACTCTATCAATATAAAATGATTTGTTGCAAGTTTAAAGATGCTTCATCCCTATTCTCTCTCTTTTCATTTACATTTTAAGCTTTCATCAAAATGCGGATCAACAGAACTAATAGAGCCTTTTTTTCTCTATCCTACTTCATGCTTTCTATGAAGAATACCTGAGACTGTATGTTGTTAACCTCTGTCTGACGTGAGGCTGCTCTTCCTTCTTTTCCAATAAGAAAGACCAGTTTGCTCACTGAAGGAACCTGCTGTGAGTCTTGCAACCTTGTCCACTCGAATATTTTCCACTACAGTTCTGAGGAACATCAAACACGTGTATAAGAGAGTGATTGGAACAAAAAGGAGATGATCCTTCATGCAGTAGGTAATGCTCACCTATACCTAAGGGGAATAGTTGTGGATTTGTGGGGTTTTTTTCTCCAATAATCAAGTTTCTCATCATTAATTTTGCCATTCATTTCTATCTTTCAAGCTTGCACTCAGCCTTCGTGTCTATCCACACAGACTTTTGTTGTTCAGTGAGATTTCCCCTTAGGGGAAACCCGTACCCAACATTACTTTCTGTGCTGTGGAGAATTGCAGACAATTAAGTACTCTAAATCACTTTGAGTAGAATGGTGGTGTTAGATTCAAGCTTGTTTTAATAATAATAATAAAAATCAAGATAATGTTCATTGCTTCAGCTTCTCTTTAGTAGAAGCATAATTTCCCTGTAGTTTTTTCCAAGATTTCAAGGGATTTCTATGGCAGCCACCATCATAAAGGAGAAAGGAGGCATTTGTATTCTGTGACACAAAGCCAATGATTCTGTCAATCTCAGTGGCATAATCTTTATACGCTATTAGAAAGTATTAGCTGTCTTTACTCACGGCCCTCAAAGCAACGGTATTGGGAGAACTGTTAACAGAAAAGTGTATTCAATTAAATATGGACCATCCCTTTACAAATACATTTTAAAAGTATTTCCATGACTAAAATTATGGTTTAGTTGTAAATAGAGACAATGTTTCCCATGAATGTGGGTGATTCAAAAGAAATCTTTCTCCTTAATACCCCTCCTGCCCCAGATTTGTAATGGCCAGTTCCCTTGGCCTGAGCAGCCCCCCTGCTTCTCACTCATCCTTCTGTTTTCATGGAGCTGACCTGGGAATAGCACACTCTACAGAGATTATCCAGGGTGGGCAGGTTGCTTCTTCATTAGTTTTTGCCATCCGCAGAACGTGGAAGTGTTTTTAAAGATGAATTACTGTTGGCATCCCTGATTTAAAAGGAGACAACTGCATAAAAGTGCAGTAACTTTCCTGAGGTCAAGTGTAGGTAGGACTTAGGCTGAGGTGACAGCTCTGCTGGTGTCCACCGAAGGGGTATGTTGTGTTCCTTAGAAAGAACTAACTTCTTTAGAAGAACTAAATATCCCAAAACGTTTCTGTGATCTGACTCTGGGCTAGTTAATATAGTTTGGGTTTAGTTTATACTCACTGCTGAGCCCTTACTATGTTTCCCTTAGTTTTCCTCTGAATAACCTGGCGCAAACCTTGGTGGTGTTTTTTCATAGTGCCAAAAACACTGAAAAGCCTGTGTGGGGTTTTGGTGGGTGCAAAAGCTGCAGGACCATTATGGGTGGAATAAGCTTCACGTGGCACAAACCATCAGTGTTACTGGTCTGTACTGGAGTGTAGAGCAAACTCTTGCCTAAATTTGTAGTTCATCTCAGAAAAAAACGGGGAGAATAAATTGGATTACTGGTTCCCTGAGTGCTGGGGGGAAATACGGGGTGAGCAGATCGACAGTACGGACTGTTGGAGTTCTTTGATGGGAAAGAGAAGGAGGAACCTTCTCAAACTGAAGACTATATTTGGGTGTTTTTCTGATTTTTTTCAAGACATGATCATCAAATCCTGCATTAAAAAAAGTCTAAACTTTAAACGAAATAAAACCTGTTAGTCAATCTGTGGCAAAAAGATCGGATATTATTTTTCTTGAAGTTGCAGTTTTGCTGGAAATACTTCTTAAAAACAGCATCACTTTATGTGTTTTTGCTGAATCTGATTTCTTACATGTATTTGTAATTTAAAGCAGAACTGTTCAATGCTCTCTGTGGGTGAGGAAGTGTCTAAAAAAAAACCCCCCAAATCAGTTTTCTTTCCTGTACTGTCTCAATACATGCAATAGATATTATATAAGTAAAAATTCTTGTTTGTTGTTCAGCTCTTTCTTACCTTCAAGCCGTGCTGCAGGAGCATTAACACCTCTGGAAATGAAATAGCTAATTCTTATTCATCATTTAATTTTTTAAAATTTCATAATTTCACAAGATGCCTAATTTGTATAATTTCTCTGCTTTTTGTATGAATACCTTATCAGGCTGTATCACTATTTTCACTTGTGGCTTAGCATTTTGAGCTCTTCGGTTTATCAGCAGTATAAGGAAAATCTTCCTGGAGACCTTCCATCAAATCCATTTGTTGATGAAGGAGGGAATATCTTTTCTAATGCTTTAAAACAGGAGCCATAAATTTTGAAGTGAACTTCCAGTGCCCTTATTAATAGATAAGTAATTTTTTTAGCATCCCCCTGACCTGAGTAGGTAAAAAGGGGACACGTTGAGAAGGTGAATGCTGTGAGTGGGGAACATCGATATGATTTAGAGAAAGTGTTTTTGCTTTGCTCCTTGGTACTTTGTGCGGGGGGGCGGGGGAAGAGGGGAAAAAGAGCCATTAAACCTGTGATTTGGGTACAGCCCAGTTGTTCACTGGCTGGAAAAGGAAGGGTGCTGGTTCCTTGTCTTGGGGTTCTGGAGGTTAAATTCTGGCCAGCCTTTCTGTGTCAGGCTTTGGGACGCTGGCACAGCAGGTCCGTGGGTGCAGCGTGACTCTGCCGCTTCACGGTGTCATTTGGGCAGAAGATGATGCGTGTGGTGCCCCTGCTACCCTGGAAACTCCCTCTTTGGTTCCACAGTGTTTCTCTAAAATACAGATTGTCCAAAAGCCCGAGGCTTGCTCCAAAACCACGACATTTCTTTGGAATTCAATATATTATATATAGAAGAGAGTAATTATATTATTTCAGCAGGCACTGTGAAGGAGATCACCTGGTATATCCTGGCTGATATCTAGTACTTCATACAGGGCTGTAACGCTGCTGCTGTCATTCCGTGTGGTTGTGCGAAGCTGGTTTAGAAATGTTGACTTCTCCCAGCAGAGGTACTGTTTCACAGGATGGTGAAATAACCGAAATAACTATTGTAAAATGTTTTGCAGGGAGAAAAAAGATCGCATTTTTCAAAGCTCCCTGGGAGTGGCTGCTTTGAAAACAGCACGCTTCTGTTCCGCTCTTATTTGACTTTTAAAAAAATAGTCTTGAATTAATCAGATGTTAATAGAAGGGGGAGGAAAAACAAGCACCCACCAATCTTTGTCATAAAAATAACCAAAAGAATCAGTGTGATCATAAAAGTGTCCAATTATGATGTTGTGTTCCAGAACTAATAAAAAAGATACAAACAGAATATAACCTTGAAATGAAATAAATGCATTCAAATGTCAGGCCTTAGCATAAGAAGAAATAGTCACTTGGGATTTGTTCCAAACAATTAAATGTCGGGTTCTAATTGTTAGGAGTATATCTTAAGAGCCAAATCTCCAAATCCAGCTGTTCTTCTAACCCCAGACTGCTCCCACTGACAACGGGAGGGCGTCCTTTCATTTATCGTGGGGTTATTTACTAACAATATAGATCCTTCTATGCATTGGCTGTCCTTTTTATTGGGGGAAATTGGTTCTGAGAAAAAAACTGTTGGGGTTTAAGGACTTTTTTCTCTGTCTTGCTGCACGTCTTATTAACAGTCGGTATTAGGAGGCAGCTGGAGCTAGAGTTGGTACTCGGTGCTGTGACCTCCTGCACGGCCCTGGAATGGCCCCGCTGGTGGCAGCCTGCGATACCTGCAAGGCTTTGGGTCTGCAAGTATAAAATTGCCCATCTCTGAATAAAGAACTTCTACTGGTTGTTTCCCACCCAAAATCTAGTTTTAACACTTGCCAGACACTGAATTAAATGTTTTGAAAAAGATTTCTTTTTAGTCAATGTGAAGTTTAATAAAGCATTTACTAGATAAATACCTGCAAATTCTGGTCTTGATATTTAGGACTGGTTTGGGTTTTTTCTAAGATGGATTGCACTTCTGTGGACAGTCAAGGCAAACAGTCTAAAGAGTCTTCACCCGCTCCTTAGCTGAGGAGTTACTCCTTTAGTAAGCACTACTGCGTTCAGCTTTTCCGTTCCTATATATGGGTGTGGAGGGCAAGTTCATCCATTGTATCTATAAGAATAAAGTTTAGATTGAAACTCTGTCTAGGACTTTCATATAATTCTGAAGTTTTATCTCTAATCAAACAATTAGTTTTAAACACTTCTTACAGGGGATCATTGGTTTCTTAGAAATGCTTTAGGTATCTGATTCTGGTAAGCAGCTAGTTTATGTTAATATCTCAATGCCGTTGTGTCACCTGGTTAGAAAGAAACTATTTACTAAAAGTGAATGCAACTTCTAATGATTGCCTCAATGCTTAGGTACCAAATCGCTCTAATTACACTTAGATAACTAATCTCATTAGCCCATCATACTATCATACGCCATAATCAGTATAATTCTAGTGAATTTGAAGTATGTCAATAAAACATGAAATAGAAACTTTTGTCTCCCCACAATGTGTTCAACGTTGGTTTTTTCCAAACATAGGGAATTAACGCAAAGGGAAGAATGAGGATTAAAGCAGACAGTGACTGACTTTTATTTTCAAGTGCTGCGGAGCATAAATGAATTTAGGTGGGTTTCTGGACTGCAGGCTGTTATTTTGTTATTATTCAGCTGAATCTGAGCTAGAGAAATGAAGGTAAATTATCTGGGAAAGACAAGTTAAGAAAAGTTGGATTGGGACAGTGCAAATGAAGATAGATGGAAAGCAGTAGAGAACTTGCTGTATTGATTTTAGGATCATTTGAATTTCATACGTATAATGAGATGGAAGATGTGAATGGGAAGAACCGAAAAAAGGGATCTAGAAGATGAGGATACTTAAATGCAGAGCAGTAACTTCTTAAGGAGCAATTGAATCTTAATGTCTGGCATTGCTTTTTGTTTGAAAGATGAAGTCTGTGCCTAACCTAAGAGCAAATCTCACTGAAATTACAATCCTTCTAACCCATTTCTGCTCCTGTTAAGCTTTACCAGCACTAAGGAGGAAGATTATGAATTTCTTAGGACAGTGAGGAACTTAGATTTAATAAAACGCACAAGGAAGATAAAATAAAATAAATTTTCAGATTTATAAGGCAGTGATTATTCTATTCTGGCCTTGGAGAATAATTACTTGAATCATCGTGACTACAGGGCACACATGAAATCTTTGAACTAACTCTTTTCTGAATGCATTAATGCGAATTTCAGTAGTTGTGTCCATACGTGTTTTGCTGACTATTCTGCTTAATTTAATTGTCTCGATGCTTTCACATTTCTTTGTGAAGCTGTGTATATTTCAGATGAGCTTATACCTTTCAGATAAGCTTGTGATTTGTTACTTTACTAACTGTCAGTAGCAGTCTATGTTTAAATGTGTGTGTTTTACTCAGAGTTATTGCATATCCCAATTGACACACGTTATGTTCTGTCAGTCCGGTATTTCCACATCCTAAAAGGATGACTGTGGAAATGAAGTTTTGATGTATTGCCAGTTAAGCTGAATAATCATCTGTCTGATGGTGTATTTTAGACTTGCAACTAAAAAGATGGAAAGTTAGGTGCAGCCCTGCTCAAGGTGCACCTGGGGTTCATAGAATCATCTAGGTTGGAAGGGAGCTTTAAGGTCATCTAGTCCAACCATCATCCTAACTGATGAAAACCATCACTAAACCATGTCTTTAAGCACTATGACAACCTATCTTTTAAATCCCTCCAGGGATGGTACCTCAACCGCTGCCCTGGACAGCCCATTCCAAAGCTTAATAACCCTTTCAGGGTAAAATTGTTCCTAATATCCAATCTGAACCTGCCCTGGCACAACTTGAAGCCATTTCCTCTTGTCCCATGACCTGTTCCCTGGGAGAAAAGACCGACCCCCCTGGCTATCCTGTCCTTTCAGGGAGTTGGAGAGAGCGAGGTGGTCTTCCCTCAGCCTCCTTTTCTCCAGGCTGAACACCCCCAGCTCCCTCAGCCT
>JAOXJM010000015.1:1818099-1831622 GCA_026413425.1 Tringa solitaria | reverse complement strand
CCCCAGCTCCCTCAGCCTCTCCTCATAAGACTTGTGCTCCAGACCCCTCACCAGGCTGGTGCCCTTCTCTTGAGGAGCTGGAGCGGGTCCAGGTCTTTTTTGTGGTGAGGGGCCCAAAACTGGACCCAGCTCTCGAGGTGGGGCCTCCCCAGTGTCCGGTCCATGGGGACCATCACCTCCCAAATCCTACTTGCCACGGTTGGGCAGACGCTTCTGGGTGGGTGTGCAGGGCTGGAATCTTCCTGTAGCTTTGCCAAATCAGTTTGGGGTGAAATATATTTACTTATTACACCAGTACCTTTTGCCTTACTATATTACAACATTATCATTACTTCTTCAATTAATGGCTGTTCTGTGCAAGAGATGTGTTTTTATGTGAATTCCCAGTGCTTTCAATGACAGAGCTTTGCTTTTGATTTAAGCCTTGGGCTCTACCGTAATATAAATATTTAATAGCGGTGTTAAAAGGACAGTGCAAAGGTGAACAAAAGGGTAGATGCTTTGGAAATCTGAAGTAGAAGGTCAGGGAGAAGATGAAAGGAATGCAGCTCTTACTTTAAAATTTTGTTTTTCAAATTTTGAAAATCTGATGTAGTTGTTATTACCTGCTATGGTGTCAGCAGCCCAAATGCTGTGGTTTTTCTAATTAAAGTGCCTGCTGCATACGGCAGCTCGGGTTTTGATGAACTTCAAACTCAGCTGTTTCTTCCTCAGTGCTGTACATAAAATAAACCTTGTGCGTATTGATATAGTTGTGTCTCTTTTTATGTTTGCAGTGGCAATAGCAGACTTTTTTTTTGTCTTTGAAGTTAGCAACAGCTTGTAGATCCTGTGCTTCTTGTTTACCAGATCAAATGGTTATGAATAGTGGTAACAGCCAGTCCACTGGTACCTGTAGCTGCTGGTCACTGCCATGGATGCTTTTCCGAGAAGCAAAGCAATGTCTGTGTGCCATAAATAAGTCACTGCAGTAAAAATGGCTGGAATTGGGAAAGCTTCAGCTTCCGAAGCCTTTGAAAATTTCCATCTATAAAATCTCTGTACTTTCACTGTCTTTTAAGGCTTGTTTCTCTTCAGCTGGAGGTGGAGTTAATTTTTCTGTTAAATAAATTATTCCCTAAGATACCTTTTTAGAGGAATTAAAATGTTCATCAACTTCAGGCACGCTCACTAAAGAGACTCAAACAAAAATGAATGAAACTGCACTGGCTTTTGATGGTTGGACTATAGAAGCATCACTTCTTAAAACAGGGAGTAAAATGAAAAGAGAGTGTTCTAGAGGTCAAAATGGCAGTAATGATAAAATAGGAAAATACAGAATTACTTTCCCCTCGCATTTGCCATTCTGTATTTTTATTCTAAACAAGGGGTTTTGTTTGCAAAGAAAAATTTGCAGAATATTCTTTTCTTTTCAACTTCCTTATTTTTCCAAGATTGTTGTTTAATATTTCTGCACCTCTTGTTGTATTTGTTACGCCTGGTGACACTGCCGTTGGAGGCACTTTAGGGTATGCTCTGTTATTCTGCTGCATGAAGTGCCCAGTCTGCTTTGGTTTCCAGTTCTTAGTCAGACCCTTTCGACCTTCTCAAAATATAAGCAGTATTTAAAAGAAATCTATTCAAATAGCAAGTCCAAGATTATAAAAAAAACAATTATACAGTCAGTGAAGACCTGGGGAAGTTTCTGTGTTGATATGCTGGATGGCCTTAAAAATGCCCACAGCTTTTAGTTGTTTAGAATTCTTCCCCTCGCTGTTGGTATTAAATCTCACCTGTGGAAAATAAGGTTCAATTAGCTGTTGATAGTGCTTAATAATGGGGTAAATTTATAGTATGAATTTGTCCAGTAGTATAGAGGTCAAGTTTGCTGTTTTGTGTAAGACCCCTGGAAATGAGAATTGCTTTTGGGGTGTCCCTGTGTTTCACCTAGCCCTTCTGCCAGCCTGACGCAAAGGAGGGCCAGGTGGCTTCCTGTGGTGGCCCAGCCTTTATGATCGTACACTCCAAGTCTACAAAAAGAACCAAAAAAGGACTCAGACTCAGTACTGAACTTGCATTTCCCACTTGTCTTGAGTCTACTGTAAGCTAAATGTGAGCTCTTCCATTTGATGTAAGACTGGAATATTCTGGTTTTTCCGATAGTCGAGTGTTCTGTGGGGACATGCTAATAGATCCTCCAGCCGTTTGTTGCGTATCACAGTACTTCCCATTAGCATCACAGGGGTGATGGATAGTCTGAGAATTCACTGAAGCAAGGAAAAGAAAGAATGAAACAAGTTAAAAATTCCAGGTCTTGATTTTAGCTGCCCAAAAGATACAGTATAATTCACATGCCATTTCCCAAGCAGTGTTCTGTATTTGTACCAGCAACAATCTGAACGCTGAAAGTATGTATTAAGAATTTTGATTTTAATCCATTTCTGAGGGATATTGATAGTTAAACAGTAGTAAAGATCCTCTTTAATAGCTAATTACAGTCCACTTAAAGGGCTCACAATACAGCGAGGCCACTGGTATTTTCTTTGCTCCTGTTCTCATTCTGCCACTCTGTAACTGTCAGCCTCATTAGTATTTAAATCAGGTCATAAGTATTTTGGTTTAAATAAGCTTTATTTCTGATCAATGTAATGGTATGATTTTATGTCTTTTTTTAGAGTCTTTAGCTTAAAGTAGACGAGCTTATGATAAATACTGCAGATGTGTTAGAAGTTGATTAAATTAGTAGTAGAAATGGACGGTAGTTGAACAGGAGGAAAAATTCACAGATGAGCAAATTCTGGATTTTTCAGCTCTCTTCTCAAGCTTTGTTAATGGATTCACTCTGCTGTCAAAAAAAAATAGAAATATTAAAAGACTTTTTTAAACTGAGGATTAGCAGGGAGGAAAAAAAAAGGTGTTTTTTTCTCCTAGTGTAAGAAGTGAGTGCTCTGTGAGCAATTTCCCATGTCTTCTAATATAATATATTTTTGATGTTAATTAGAAAAAAAGGTATAAGAGAAAAATTAAACTCAAAATTCCTCTCCATATCCCCCTAAAGAATAAAAAAAATAAAAACCCCATGAAACCCAAAAGCCTTTAACACCCTTTCTTAATAAGACTACTTAAAAATGCATGTGGCTTATTTTAGCAATGGGTGAGATGAAATTATGATTTAGAAGTGCATAAATTGCTTTGCTTTAAATACTTAAACTTTGCTCAAAATGGCTTTTTGAAGTTCAAAATAAATTTGGTTGCCCATCTGCTATCAAATCCCCATGTTTCTTGAGAGCACTGAGATCAGAAAATACAAGTACCTGTTTATAGCCAACCTCCTCTTCAAAATTAGTAGGGTTTTTTGCAGAATGTCTGATCTGTGGCCACATTTCCATCATCCTGTGCAGAAATGGAAGATGATCTTGATGGAGGTCACCAGAGCAGAACTATGTACCCTAAGAATGAATTTGAACTTAGAAGTTCCACTAAAAGGAATGTGTCACCTAGAGGAATAGGAAATTATTATCCAAAAAAGATTTACAATAAGCAAGTGCCCAGCAATTAAATATTATGATCGTGAATTATTCCACTATACTGGCTTTAAATAATAAAATGAGGATTTTGGAAAAGAGGACAGATGTTAAACCATCATCTCAGTTTGTATCTGAGATACTTTGGGACAAATTCTATCAATATAAATCTAGAAAACCTCTCTAAATACAGCAGAGTCAATCAGTCTGTTGCCTTCTGATGGAAGAGAAGAATTTTAACCACTTTTTTCCTTGTTCTGTCTGAGTTGTAAATGGTTTTCCTGAAAAGGTCTTTTCCTTGAAGAAAATCGTTCTGTCTTTCAATTATTGCTGCGGTGATGTCGGCTCCATAAGCAAGGCCATGTGCACACATACTCATTACCCTAAAATACTTGCTGTTTAGTGTCAGCTTCTCACTCGTGATGGTTTTCAAAGAAGAGACAAGGTGTAGGAACTGAGATGAACCAAAATAACTCAGTCATCCTGCACGGGAGCCTCTTGAGCAGCGACTGATGACCAAAAAGGTGGGTGAACATTGACGTGAATCTGAGCTTCACAGGGACCACTGGAGTCACTTAATTTGGAGCTTAAGCCAGTCTTAAAACTAATTTCAATTGAATAGTCAAATCTATAATATGGAAGGATCTGTTCCCGTCCTGTTCTACAAAGGCTCTGAAAATAGACCTTTTGAAGATTCTTCAGCTTTGAAAAGAGAACATTCTGAGGGGGCACCTGGTGGATGTGTATGAAATCGTAACAGGGAATGACGTTTCCCAGTCTCTCGTGAGCTACGGATTGTCAAAGGAAACTGCAAAGTGGGAGGTTCAAAACAAACAATGGTGCCATGAGGTGCTATGGATGCCAAAATGAAGGGATGGGAAGAATTTTTCAGAAGAAAAAGCCATTATATTAGATTAGAACAGATATAATACCCGTTCAGAAAGTGCTTGAAATGCATATCACTGCAGAATATAGAAGTACGCGTATCCTATTCTTATCTTTTATATATATATGCAGAAATCTATATATAGATTTTATATATATATAAAAAATAATTTTTGAAATATACTCTTCTGTAGGTGATTGTTAGTGAGCACTAAGTGAAGCTCTGGTACCAAACTAGACATATATTTGTTTTATTCAGTACAGCCACTTCTATTTAGTAGCTGAGCTCATTAATACCTGTGCAAAGATCCTTCCTTCTTGTTTGGCAGCAGCAACCCCCAAAGCCTTTGAATTCAGTGACATTCCCTGGCTACAGCTCACAAGGACTTAGAATTCTTGTCTTTCAGAAATCTCTTCAGAATTTCCACAGAAATTCTGCATCTGCATGGAGACTGATATGAGCATGTCTGTTTATATGATATGTAAAAATATATACTTTGAATGCACACGTAGCATAGAGAAAATATTGTACATGTAATATAATACATAAAATATATTTAGCAAGTTTGGTAGGCTTGATAAAAATTAATTACTCTGTGCTTTTTATGTGTCATTCTAAATAGCTCCCTTTCCTAGTCCGTGCTGAATGTAGGAGCAAGTGTCTTATTTGGTGTTTGGTGAACAGTTCAAGTATCTAAATTGGGTGAGAAGTCTAAAACCCAAGAGAAACACCTACATGCACATGTAAATAGGTTATAAAACTGTCAAAGGCAAAATATAACCTGTTTCAAGGTAGCTTCATAAATAAATCTAATGGGCTGGATGAGGTAGTTGCTTAGAGCCTCCAAAGAGACCTGTCTCCTCAAATATCACATGCAAACATAAAAAAAATAAAAAACTGAAGAAAGAATAAAAGAGAGAAGGGAAAAAGAGAGGAAAAAGAAACCCTTTTACATTGTGACGCATCCCACTCACCACAGTGGGAGGAGTTACAGAATTAGGTATTTATTTAAAAGAATAAAGGTGTCAGAATCCACACTGAAATTATTTACGTGTATCTTCCCTTAATGAAAATGAATGACTTGTATTCTGTGTAGATGTGCATAAAACACTTCATATATCAAACTCCACACTGAACAGTCTTGTAAAGTAAGAAAACATATAAGTTATTACCCAAACAATGGTTCTATACGACTGGTTCTGTGGCAGGAACAGAAGCCCATCAATCACCGCACAGGCTCTAGGACCGTGGTTGAGGTTTGCTCAGTGAAGCAGACCCAGGAAAGCAGCTCTCGCTCAAGTAGTTGCTTGGTTAAATCTCTACCTTTGTCAGCAAGAGTAGGTCAGAAATGAATTTATTCCAGCGTGATTCTACTTATCAATATTTTACTGATTCATACCTGTAATCTGGTTCCATCTCCAGTCAGGTTGTTACTCAAGAGCGCGTGCTGTTCTCATAATGTGCATTTTATTAACAGTGAAGCTCTGTAATAGACGGCCCTTGACTGGATTGTTACAGCCCAGTTTGAGTTTTAGGAGATTCTTATAATAGAAAAATGTTTTCAACTCTTCAGATTCAAGAGAAATTACAAGTACAGTTTATATTTATAACAGGGTTTCTTGCACTCATGCACATGTACATAGCCATATTCATTTTTACGAGAGTTTTATGCAGGAAAAGATATCTGATAAATCACAAGAAGTCTAAAGACATTGCTGATGGTGTAGATCCTAAGTGTCACAGGCAAACCTGAAAAAACATCTTGTGTTTGGAGACAAGTTCTGAGGTAGTGCCTCTGTTTGGTGACTGAGCCAAGCAGAAAGGGTCATCCTGGTCAACATCATAAAAGGCTGTTCTTCGATAGTCTGTTATGGTGGAAGGACAACTGAAAAAATCTACAGTTGGAGATGTTTGCTCATCAATTAATGGCGGTTCAAACCTTGTTTCAATCCATATTTATAATAAAATTGCAGTAGGAGAAACAGGTTCTTAAATATCGGTTGCTATGGAATTTTTATAAGAAACAAAGAGATTGAAGTGATTGAGAGTGCAACTAATACATGCCTGACAGAGAACCAAACATGCAGCAAACTGAATCTAATGTGTTCCTGCATTAGAAAAAAATATAGACAGGAATAAAAATAGCTTTAGCTGCCCTTTGTACAGAAATCATCACCAATCTAGCAGAATATTACATTTCCATAATTTTTTGTTGTTTGGGGTTTTTTTCTATAAAGCTGATTTCAAAATGCTGCTTATTATTCACCTATTACTTGTAAACATTTTATAGTACAGGATGTGAGTATTACCAAAAAAGATGATCCTTGGACCTGAATTGCAACTGTGAAGAAATAGCAGATGAAGCTGAAGTGAGGTAGAGAAAGGGGAAAGATGGCAGTTCTTGCTGTCCTGAGCAACTTAGGTTTAGTTGAACTAGAAGCAGTAGAAAAAGAGATAAATGCCTACAGGTATAGAGGGGGGAAACGATTAAGAATGCATCAATTATTCTGAATTTTCTGTTTTCAGAAATCAAGTGATTTAATAACTTGGGGAGATGTTTGCACAAGGTGTTTACATGTGGCTTGGTTTACATTAGACAGAAAATAATTTTGGCCTGATTCTTCAAAAGTTCTGTTGAATAAGTTCGGGGGTTTTATCCTTTGGAATAACTCAGATGGTTGATAGGAGACTGTTCCGACATAAGCAGTGCTTATGAGATTGTTAGACTTAATTAGTTTATAAATCTGTCTCCAATAGCTGCATATGAAAATGTAATATGCCAAGCTCAGAATGACATGGTGTGTTTTTACTTTGCTACGAGACAGTAGTCTAGAATAAACCAAAGATGGAAGCCATAAAGATTAAAAACCTTTGAAAACAGTACAGAAGTTCCAGAGTTACTTTTGCAGCAGTAAGAAGAAAGGAGTGACATTAAGATACTAATGATGACAGCCAGGTTTTGAACCTCTACCTTGATGAACTTCTCAGATTTATTAATAGTTATTCTTACCTCCCCATTCCCTAATACTGGCTATTGGATAAAAATTGCAATATAATTATATGTTCTGTTCGTTTTTCACTCCCCCATCCCCTAGTTCTTTATCTTTGGTATTTGCAAAAGTAAAGACTTTTTGGGTAAAGACTCCTTTTCCATTTTTGAGCTGTGCCGATGAATACCATATGCCCCTCAGTTTGATGGGGACAGTTAGCTGTGTATATATATATATTTTATTTTTTTGTGTGTGTGTTTGGGAATAGAATTCTTTTTTGCAAGATGTGCTTCAGTTGTAAGGACTACTTATGGGCGGGCTTGCTCCTCAGTAATGGTGTTTTTTTAATATTTATTAAACTGAATACGTCAATACAATAATTGTTGCTGCTACTCAGAACGGGAGATCACCCGATGTCTGGGAAGCCCTCACAAGAGTATAAATAGAATAATACCCTGTTCATGGAGCTCTGAGTAGCACGTGCTCCACATCTCACAGGTGATAAGAGCTTAAACATTAATTCATCTGAGAGCATAATGTGATAGAAAAGGTACACAGAGTTAATTAAGCCTTGGAGGCGTGCAGGATTGATCCTTAGTTGCAATAAATTGGCTTGGCTTCATTGACTTTAAAGGAATCATCCTTATTTACACCAGGGGAGGATTAAACCTCTCTGTTTTAAGATGTCTTAGATTTGAATATCTTAAATTAACGAGTACAAATTCTTTATTAAAAGACTGATATTAATCATTTAATATATAATAGGGTGTGTTTCAAAGGGTAGATATTAAATAGTTTTAAGGTGATAGATGGAACAGTAACCCATTTACGAATTCACAAAGGTTTGTAATGCTTTCATTTTTTTTCCTAACTGTGGCTTGGATGGTACCTGTTCTCCATCCAAACCAGCTGAGCGCGGCGTGGCCCATGTCAGAATAAAGTTGACCCCTCTGATTACTGATGAGAAACAGTTGGTTGCTTTCTTCAGTGAAGTGTTTCTTCCTTGTGCTGAATCAAAATAAAATTAATTTTCTCGAGTTGTGCAGTAAAACAAGGGAACCTTCTATTTCATCTCTTCCTTCACCAGTCAGCTCAGGGCTTTGCCCAGCAGGTTCCGAAGATGTCTGACCTCTTCTATCAATCAGGCTGAGCTGGAGCTTGAAGCCTAAAGTTAGGCAAATAATATAAAAAAATAGAAGTGTTGAGCACAGTTTTGAGTCTGTTTTGTTTATATGGCAAATGCTCTGAAAAGTAGGTTGTTGTTGATAGGAGCATTCTCTCTCACATTTTGACCACAAATTTTCAGGTGTGAATAAACGTTCACGGTGACTCTTTCTTGCAATGGGTGCATTCCTGTGGGAAGTTGCAGCTTCAACAAATCAATATTTTGTGACAAAGATTCGCACTGGAAAATTCACAGTTTGCTCTGGTTCCGGATCGTAGTTACTAACCAAGGGATTTCGTTGTAGGATTTGTGTCTGCCTCGCAGAGGGCAGCGACATGGATAGGGAGCTTTTAAATATTAAGAATGGTTTTTTTGAGGTATTCAGATGAAATCTTTTCTGTTTTACCTGACACCTCAAGCTCACTGCATCCTGTTCTGCCCTGCTTTGACTCAATCAAATTTCCTTGAGCTGTTACCTAGACTAGTGATTCACTCGAAACCTCCTCCCGACAGCTGAATTTGGTTCTTTTGTGTGTTCTATATGTGTATGAATGCACATGTGTGTACGTACAGACATATATGTAGTTGTGTATACCTATATCTAACTCCATATATAAGACTATATTTTACATTTGTTTCTTGCATCTTCCTTTCTTCTTTTTTTTTTTCAAAGGTACTTTATGTGAACCTGGTTTCTCATGTCCAAATAATTCCTTTTAGTTTAAAGAAAATGTTTTTTTTATGAGCAGGATATACTAAGGGATTCAGACTATTGATTCCTTTCAAATAGCCTGAGACGCTAGCAGCTTTATCCTTTTTGTTCATTTTTTATGGGTAATGAAAAACAGTTTAATATCATTACGCTCATCAGATAAAGCTTAAAAACTCACTAAGGTTCAAAAGAAAGTCCTAAATAGATTGTGAGGCTTAGCTCTATGGATGACTGTCTCAGGAGAGCCGTGTATTTTCCAGACTTCTAAATCCTGACACATACACCCCTTCCCCCAGTGTTTATTTAATACTATCAGAGAATACTTATGGGCTGTGTTTTACTATGTCAAGGGAGAATTTGGTTGGGGGAAGAACATTACAGGGTTGGTTATTCTATGCTCTTTTCTATTTCTGTGGATACTGGCCATGCCGCCTGCTAAATAATGTCGCGATAATTTAGTTCCTTTTTTTTGTCTTCTCTGCTTCCAGGGTATGTTTTACTCCATGGTAAGCTGACGTAGCTTTTAAAGTGTAACTGCAGCTCGCTGTCTCCCAGAAGGTGATGAATTAATTGTTTGAGCAGGGATCTGACCCTGGCTTAGGGAAGAACTGGTTTTGAGGGGAAACCCGCGTTCTCCAGGCACATCCTTGTTATTCCGCTCTATATGTATAAAATACTGTACTTTTTTCAGCACATGACTCCTTCAGTTAGTGCTATGAATCTTAGTCATTGCTGATGTTCAATCTGCCTGGTCATGGTGAAGTGTTAAATCAATAAAAATTTTCTTCTTCTGACTCTTCCTTGTAAGCTCTCGCTCGGAGGAAGGCGGGGGGTCAGCTTGGGTACAAACACCACCCTGTGCGTAACCTCAAGAAGTTTATTGCATATTTTTACGCATTCTGGTATTTTATTTATCTATTATATTCTTTTATAATAGAGAGGTTACAGTTTACAACCACGTAAAGGTATTGCATATTAATAATCTATTTTGGGGAATTAGTTGATTTTTTAGCAATGTTTGTTACTAACATGCGTAACGTTACCGGCGTTTTCTAAACTGCCAGGAAAGGAAGTTCCTCACAGTTGAATGAAAGACGAGATGTGAAATATTGTCCATGGTGCCCAGATAGCTGGAATAAATTGTGAAGTGTTTGCAGGTTTTATTGTCTAAGATTAAGATGTATTGATGGTATGGGCAGGTCTTCAGCGTTTCCCAGAGCAGGGGGAGTTGCCTCCCTTATAGCAAGTGCAAATGTCAGCACGTTAATGAACCATTATGGCACAACATCAAGGAAACGGAAAAGAGTGTCCCAGAGGCATCTCAAACTTGTTTCTATTGTCATTTGATTGTCATTTTTTAAATATGTCACATGCATCACTGTATGGTAGCATGGTTACATAGTCAATGGAGTATATACTACGATGAGGGAAAATTCAGGGTTGACTTTCATAGTTCAAATTATTAATCGTGCTTAAGAAAGGGTGCCAAGTTGCAGGAGGAACCTAAGTCTCCTGACAGAATCTTCATTTGAGCTGTGCAGTAGATAATGGCCATGCAACTTCCCCTGGTTTTCTAGAACATACGCTGCAATCACTGTAAGGAAAAGATGAGAGATTATTTACCATCTCCATTCCCAGTGTGGACTAACCATTGGTATTCATCTTGAGGGAAATTATGCAGGTTGCATGATTTTAAAATCATATAAAATAGAACTGGTGGGATGTGAAATCATTCAGCCCACCTTCTTGCCCTGAGGCAGGAATGATGTGCATGTGCTATTCCTAACACTTCCTTTCTGTCTGTTCCTGAAAACCTCTGATGGTGGGAACTCCTTGCCTTCCTGGCATTTAATTCAGGTGCTATTTCAGTGCCAGTGTCATAGCAATTAAAAGTTTTTCCGAATTCCTATTTTACATCTCCCTTACTTCAGTATAAGCCCATTACTACTTACGTTATTCCACCATGGATGTAGAGAATAGATTCTCTTTCTCCTTGCAGAAATCTTTTTCATATTTTAAAGGTGCTTGTTATGTCTCGCTTCAGTCATCTTCCCCCTCAATTAATAACTACTACTAAATCCAGTATTTCCTTGTTGTCAGGGTTCCAGACATACTCATGGCTCCCCTCTGTGTTTCTGTCATTGCATGTCTTCACTGAAATGTGGTGCTAGAAATTGAATATTGTATTTCATATTGTTTAATATCATGGTCTTTTAGAGCTCTGATCTAGGGAGATGCAGATTTGTGATGATTTTCTGGGACACACAAGGCTAAATACAGAAGTAAGGATACAAAGATGCAGATTTTTTTGGTAAGAAAACATCTTAAGTGGCTGATGCCACTGGAGTGTCGCTCTGGGGAGAGAAAAAAGAATTTCACTGTAGATTTACTCCATTATATTTCAGGTTTGTGCAAGGATAAAAAGTTCCTGCTCTGCCTTATTTTCTGAAGAGTGCTTCCTCTTCACAAGTTCCTGCTTGGTTGTGGTGTGAGGTGGTGGTGCACAGGAGAGGACTGATGGTGAATGCACAAAGGGCAGTTGGCTCCTGCTCTGTTCCTGCCTGGGAACAAGGTTGGCCAGTAAAATGCTGTAAAATGGAACAGTAGGGAGAGACACCAGCAGCATTTCTGTCTCTGGGGAGAAAGGTGTGTTGGAAGGCAGTTTTGCATATAGCAAAACTGTTTTGTGAATAGTTTTGTGAATAGCAAGTGTGTACAGTTCTAGTGCAGTGAAACTCAGAAAAAAGACCTTGTGAACAGAACGGTATCTGTAGATCTATCATCATGGTCATAAAGAAGCCACATATCATGTTCTTGTTCCCTGCAGGCATTTCATACGGTGTTCACTGCATCTGTTTTCAGCCCACAAATAATAAGTTAAGTTTGCTCTGCCCTTTCTTCCTTACAAATTTGCATGAGTTTGAGAAAGTGAGAGATCACACATGGAAGACTCATTAGAGAAGAAAAAACTTCCTTACGTTTATTAGTCAGAAAGCAGGTTGGCAATTACATGTTTAACTACTACTTCTTTTCCTTCCACTTCAACCTGTAGTGGTTGTGGTCATCTGTTGGTAATAATTAACCTTTTCACCCATGCTCCAAGTGGAAAGATTACCGGTAGTCATTAGATGAAAAGGATTCGTAATGCATGGACTGATGTCACAGGCTGACTTTTGGATGCCTTACAGTAATTTACACATTAATAGAATGAGTGACACACAACCCTCTTGCACATGGACAAGCCCTTCAGAAAATATGAGCTAAATGAAATATTTCAACGTGAAAGCGTTTGATACGGAGTCAAGGACTCACACATTGATTACAGACTTGAGCTCCAGGGAAGAGGAGACTGGTCTCATTCCTGCTTGTGGTATTTCACAGAATCACGGAATCTTGGTTGGAAGGGACCTTTGAGATTGAGTCCAACCACCAAAAAAAACCCACCGCACCACAAACAGATGCAAATCCACGATCTGGGGCACTAGAGCATGCCCTGAAGTGCCATGTCTACATGTTCCATAAATACCTCCAGGGATGGAGGGATGTGTGTCCCTCAGCCACAGTATGAGCCATAAAAGACCACATGTGTCTTCTGCCTGGAAAAGCTTACAATCAAACAGATTAAATTCAGGTAGAGTAAGGATCATCCAGTTTATTCCAGACTCTGGCAGTTTGAGGAGCTGATCTGAGGACTCTTGACCCCTAAGACTGAAGCACAAAATATTTGTGCAATAGAATAGTATTTGTGACTGACTCGTGGGTCTGTCCTATGCACATTGTTTCATTATAGGCATGTCTCAGGTAACTGTTCTGTGAGTTCACAGGTTCCAGAATCAGAAGAGATGGGTTTGATCCTCTGGTTTAAAGTCCCATAATCAATCAGCTCTGGGATTCTCTGAATGTGCAAAAGTTCTTTACAGGCAGGGGTTTGAGAGGCATCTGAGCTGAGCCTTGAATGAATGAGCCACAAAAATGATCAGAGGGCTGGAGCCCCTCTGCTATGAGGACGGGCTGAGAGAGTTGGGGGGCTTCAGCCTGGAGAAGAGAAGGCTCTGAGGAGACCCTGGAGCCCCTTCCAGTCCCTAAAGGAGCTACAGGAGAGATGGGGAGGGACTCTTGATCAGGGAGGGGAGCCATATGATGAGGGGTAATGTTTTTAAATTGAAAGAGGGGAGGTTTACATTAGATATTAGAAAGAGAAGTTATTTGCTTTGAGAGTGGTGAGAGCCTGGCCCAGGTTGCCCCGAGAAGCTGTGGCTGCCCCATC
>JAOXJM010000015.1:1737034-1752377 GCA_026413425.1 Tringa solitaria | reverse complement strand
GAACTGTTTCCCCCCCCCCCCCCCCCAACACACACACCTGTCCTCCTGCAGTGGTTTTATATGTAATTAATCTGTAAATGCATGCACTGAGTTAAGGGCTGTGGAGAGTACGTCCGCTGTCTGTCCAACCCACCCACACACCTGCACACGGAGAGATAAGTACATGGATGCATGAGGCACGCTCAGAATTTCTTCTGGGTTTATATTCCTCTTCTCTGAGCCTGTCTTGGTGTTATTTCGGCTGTCAGAAAGGACTGTTAACACTTTGCAGTATGTGGGAAGCAAAGGGGTGGGGGGAGATTTTCTTGAATAGGTGGTTTTGAAAAGGCTTGTTTGGTTTTTTTAAAAAGATACCCCTAATATTGCTGTGAGATTTCCAGCAGTCATTTGCCAGTCTTATTTTTTCAAGTGTGACAGGTTTATTTCCCTCCCTCCTTCCCCCCAGCCCCCAAGTCTGTAACAGCCAGAACATATTTCTAGCTGGCTGCTGCTGGCACATAGGCAGTAGCAAAAAATGAGGATTTAAATTAAAAATCTAACCATGAAAGTGAAAGGCAGAGACACATACTCAGGGGCATTTTAGATTAGGAATTATTTTTCAGATTGCCCCTTGTTTAAAATTGGATTAGATAACTGCAGCACAGGACTGGTTTTGTGTGTGTGTGATAAATAATAAAGTAATTATTTATGGAGGAGATACCAGCCCTTAAAATATTCCCTGTTGGAGGAATGCATTTTAATTCTCAGCAAGGTTGCAACTCTGGACAGAGGCACCATCCTAAAATGATGACAGGCTAAGGAGAGAGTGCGTATGTATGTTGGGTTTTCTGACAGCCCCTCCGCCCCCTCTCAGAATTATTCCAAGAATGTGGAAGATGTGCCTGTCCTGCCGTAGCGGCGTCGCTGCCGTAGGAGAAATTTGACATCTCAAATGCAAAATCTGAAAATCAGTAGATCTGGGGAAGAGAGAGGGGAGTTGAAATCCCAATATACCCTTTTAAACTTTCTGTGTTTTGCTGCTCCTAAAGCAATGTTTATATGTACGTACTTGTGTGTATATTTTCCTGGAGTATATAATGTATATCCAAGATAATAAATGCTTAGGTATTCACAGCTACATCTAGATAACTTTAAAATGAGTATGTGCTAAGTCTGTGATTCATTTGAAAGAAATATGTCCTCTCCCATTATCTTGGTGTTGGGGTTCCACACTAGCGTTCTATGGATTCCTGCTCTGTCTGGCTCAACATTGCTTCTGTGCATCTATTTATGGATTTTAGGTTCATAAAGATAATGAGTAAACCTACTGAAACCTACTCTTAAAACCAAATCACTCGATGCAAAAAGTAAAGCCTTTATATAATATGTAATTTTACAATAAATGTTTTAAAGATGGATCAAACTTTATGATAAGTAGATTTCTCACTTTTTGCAGTAATTCTTGGAGGAATTGGACTTGCAATTGCTTTTATTAAGGAACACGTTCAGCAGCACGTAAATAGCAGAAGCTTTGGCTCATTTCCTTTCCAGCACTACGGAGCATTCAGCACAGTGACTTGACAAATATGTTTATTGTTAAAACCTCAGCATCTAGCGATAAGGATATACCAGCTACATTGAGAGATGATGTACAGGAGAAAAGCGAGTAGAGAACAGGCTCTTGGTCCTTCCAAGGGATCATAAATCACACAAAAGTAATTGAATAACAAGAGGGGGACTGGTGATGGTGCGGGCAGGAGAGATGGCAAGCCAGGAACTCAAAGGACAGGAATTTGCACAACAAAAAGTGCAAGACAGGAGGCAAACAGGTTGTCTCCAAAATCCACCGCTTCACTAATGCTTTATTAGAAATCCCATTGACGTTAGTAATCTGTTGGCGGTTTGTTTTAATAGCTTTACAATGCCCATTTTGTTTTCTTTTTTAATATTGTAGGTTTCCATTTAATTAAGCAGCTGAGAGGCATGAGTGTGGTGTTAGTGCTACTTCCCATGGTGCTGGTTGTTGTGCTTGCGGGGGCTCAGCGAGCTTGCCCCAAGAACTGCAGATGCGATGGCAAGATTGTGTACTGCGAATCTCACGCGTTCAGAGACATCCCCCAGAATATTTCTGGAGGGTCTCAAGGCTTATCGTTACGGTACAACAGCATTCAGAAGCTTAAATCAAATCAGTTTGCGGGCCTGAACCAGCTCATATGGCTTTATCTTGACCATAATTACATCAGCTCCGTGGATGAGGATGCGTTTCAGGGGATCCGCAGGCTGAAGGAATTAATTCTAAGCTCCAACAAAATTACCCATCTGCACAACAAAACATTTCACCCGGTCCCCAACCTCCGCAATCTGGACCTCTCTTACAACAAGTTGCAGGTGCTTCAGTCTGAGCAGTTCAAGGGCCTCCGTAAACTCCTGATCTTGCATTTGCGCTCTAACTCGCTGAAAACCGTGCCCATCCGAGTTTTCCAAGACTGCCGAAACCTCGACTTTCTGGATTTGGGCTACAACCGCCTGCGGAGCTTGTCCCGTAATGCTTTCGCTGGCCTTTTGAAGCTGACGGAGCTCCACTTGGAGCACAACCAGTTTTCTAAGATCAACTTTGCCCACTTTCCCCGCCTCTTCAACCTGCGCTCGATTTATTTGCAGTGGAATAGGATCCGCTCTATCAGCCAAGGGTTAACGTGGACTTGGAGTTCCTTGCACAACTTGGATTTATCAGGCAATGACATTACAGGGGTAGAGCCTGGGACCTTCCAGTGCCTCCCCAACCTGCAAAAGCTGAACCTGGATTCCAACAAACTCACCAACATCTCTCAGGAGACCATCAACACGTGGATCTCGCTCATCTCCATCACTCTCTCCGGAAATATGTGGGAATGTACTCGAAGCATTTGCCCTCTGTTTAATTGGCTTAAGAATTTCAAGGGAAATAAAGAAAGCACTATGATATGCGCAGGCCCTAAACATATCCAGGGCGAAAAGGTGAGCGATGCTGTGGAAACATATAATATCTGTGCTGAAATCCAGGTGGTGGTTACCGAAAGGTCGTACCAGACACCCAAAACCCCTCAGAGACCTGTCTTCATTCCTAAACCTACCGTTTCCAAACTGGAGAGCAACCAGCCAACGTCTGTTGTGCCGAGCCCTTCTGCAGAGCTCCCGACGCCCGGGGTGGAACCAGAGTACGAGCACGTTTCCTTTCACAAAATAATCGCGGGGAGCGTGGCCCTCTTTCTTTCCGTGGCCATGATTTTGTTGGTTATCTACGTGTCGTGGAAGCGGTACCCAGCCAGCATGAAGCAGCTCCAGCAGCACTCGCTCATGAAGAGGCGCAGGAAAAAGGCCCGAGAGTCTGAAAGGCAAATGAACTCCCCTTTACAGGAGTATTACGTGGACTACAAGCCAACAAACTCTGAGACCATGGATGTATCGGTTAATGGATCTGGGCCCTGCACGTATACCATCTCTGGCTCCAGGGAATGCGAGGTATGAACCATGATCCTCCTAAAACCATTTCAGCTGCTGGGAAGGAGAGGTAAATGTTTGAAGCTCTTGAGGTGTCTCTAAACGCTAGAAAGATTCGTGAGATTGTGTTTCTTTGGTTTTGGGTTTGCTCAATATGAAAGGTTGTCTTATTAAATAACAGTCAGGGAAGTGATGGTGGTTACTTTGAATAATTCAGACTTATAAAACACATAGATTAAGTTGCAGTAAACAGCTCTGATAAAGGCATCTGGAGTGTTACTCTCCATTTTATTAGCAGTGGCTACAAGAGTCCCATTTTTAATGCATTGATAGAAACAGAGGAGCTGAAGAACATTTCTGTTTAAAAAAATAAACATGGCAACCTCTTTACTCGAGGCCAGACATCAAATCTTGAGGGGTTTATGGCCTATTTAAAGATAATGCCAAAGATTTTCTGCATTTTCTGTCTGGTTCAGGAGTAAAGCCAGGGACAGCAGGACTGCAGCACAGCCTTAGAGTCAGGCACTTATTTATGTTTTCCTGCAGAAGCAGCAACAGACAAGCTGCTTTACCAGCTCTTCTGAACTTGAGTCTTGGAAAGCCATAAATCAAACAGGATGGTTGCAAATTCTGGGTTGGGAGAGAGGGATTCTTGGGTTTTTTTGTTAGGTTTTTTTTTTTTCTTTTAATTTTAGTGATCAGTGAAGACTTAGCTTGAGAAACAACTCTAGCAGAGTTAACAGTTTCATGCACTTAAGGCCGTGTCATGGTTTTGACTCAGCAACATGGGAAATACAAATAGTCAAAGCTCTCAATTTTTCTGTTGTTCAGCTTTGGCAAGAAAATACCATATATTTTCACTGCTGTATTGTCGATAACTCTATTAATGTGTATGTAAGAACTGTTTTTACTTATGAATGCCATTGCTTATTTATACCTGGTAAGGAGGGTTTGTGCAATTACATTTCAGTACTTGTTACTTAATCCTGCACGTGATGTGGTGTTGATTTTGCTTCCTTGGTTGTGGGAATCCTACCTGAGAGTGCTTTATGTGCCCATTGAAATTTGTTCGTATCCATCTATGTGAACTGGGTTTGATGATGATGGACTTTGCCCGATGTCTTTGACAGACGGGCAGCGTTGAGCCCACGGCAGTTCTAGGATCCTGATTTTTTTAAAGGTGGGGTGTTTTCACTTTCTGACAAGAGGGCATCTTTAAGATGTTTCATAATTGGCATCCAGCTGGTTTTGGACCACAGAGATAAGGGAAAGAGGGGGGGGGGGGGAGGGGAAGTCTATATTTTGGGGTTGCTTTGTCTGGAGCAGTGTTGTCTTCAAAAAAAGAAAAGCACGTGTTGTACCCTTTTCATTTCAACCAGGATCATGTCAATCAAGGTGTGGGGATTTTTTCCTGTGAGTAATGCAAATAGAAAGTAAGTGATGCTAACAAATTTATTTGAATTTTCATTAGCTGTCACAAGGAGCATTAATTTGACCTGAAAGGCTGTCTGCTCTCCATGCTCAAACTTAACACCTCTGAAGTTTCATTAGCTCGAATAAAATGCTGATTAATTTGCACCAAGATGATTTGGAAGACAGCTGAATCATAACTGGAAGTCCATGTGATGGAACCATAATCTGTAACAGAATTTGGATCATGATTGTGGTGCGCAGAAGACAGGGAATATGGGATGTTGTTTGGGAGATGGAAGTTCAGATAATTTGGATTATGACAGATAAAAAAATTGAAGGGTCCTACCAGGCCTAGTACCAGAAGGTCAATGTGGCACAATTTCTTCAAGTTGGTGTCGATTGTTGCACACACCATTAAACACCAGGGGACCCCAGTTCGCCTGGTTTCCAGGTGCTGTTGCAGCACCAGAACAGTTTTATCCCCCAATTCTGTTCAGGTTAAGTGAAGCTGGTGAAAAACTTTGCAGAACTCAAGCTGTTTATTGTAGTGTCTGTGGGATTCGTGGTTACGGTGTAAATCAGTAAGACTGTACCAAACATGACAGGGCTGTGACTGGTGGGGAGTATGCCCTGTACTGGTGCATGTTTTAGTGTGTGTTGGCTACTGGTACAGAAGATTTCAGGAGACAGGAACCAGCAGATCACTGAAGGCACATGTAACAACCATAAACCCCCACTGAAATGCTATCTTCGGCTTGGATTTAACATTCTTCGTCTCCATAGCTACAAGGTTCCACTTGTAAAAGGATAGATATGCACTGTACAGTACTTAAAAATGGTAAGAAATATCCTTGTAGTGTCTTCAGCAGTGGAAAGGTTTCATGTTTGGGAAAAAAAAGAGAAAATGGAGTATCTCATTATTTGCTAATTTACTTAGATGTACATACTTGTGGGGAAACTATTCTTTGGCACAAGCGAGACAGCTCAGGCCCGTCCTCCCATCGCTCTGACTTGCTCGTTCCTTGTGCTCAGACTGAGGTTTCTCCCAGCAAAGGACCCACTGGGAGGGGAGAAGAGTGTCTGGTTCTCAAAATGAGGGCAGGCAGGCTTTCAGAATTCATTGCTTACCAGTTTATTGATATATATTTTTTTAGTATTATTTTTCAAATGATTGTCTGTGATCCCCCATGTCTGCAAGCAGCTGAGATGTCCAAAAATCGTGTGTCTTTCAGGCAGGAAATAATGCCTTAGTTCCATTTTAACCTGGGAAGGGTGCTCTCTTGCTGGTAGTTGGTGACAAGGAACGGATTCTGAGCGTGGCCTGAGGTGGTCTGAGCAGCCTTATTGTGTTCACAGGGATGATTTTGTGTTGAGAAGCGTCCAGCTCAGCTCGTCCACAAACGACGTGTTTCCCGTGGCAGGACTGGCCTGGAAACAAGACGCTGCCGTTATTTATGTAGGTTCTTCTTTTCACCACGGCTCTGCACGGGAGCAGGGGAGGTGGGGGTTGTTCTTTTTTTCAAGATTTCTAGCCCATAGCAAAGCAACGGGGGCGAACGGGAGGTGCCCCATGTCGGGAGCTGCAGGTATGGGTTTTAGGGCTCCTTTTTCCAGTCCATGCTTTATGAATTATTTCTTGTATTACAGAGAGAGCGCCAAAGTCAGGCTTGCTGTAAATGGGAGCAACTTTCTTGGCATCGGTGGGATTATAATCACTGACACCTGGCCTATGGTATTCTATTTAGTCTATTGGCAGGGGTTTCTAAAAGAACTGGATGCTTATGATTTTGGCTCTCACCATCCAGTTAGCAGACTGCTGCTATCTCATTTCGGTATTTGCTTTGCGTTCTGCCTGCGCATCTCATTCCTTCTCTCTTTCATATTTATTTGTACATTTGCTGAAGATCTGGGAGCCATAAAAAGCAATTTCATAAACCAAGCTATAATACTATCTATCTCCTACGTATCACACGCCAAATATCTGTATATAGCACACCGTGAAGGTGTATGGGAAGAGGGAACAGAAATGTTTCCTCCTTTCTCCTGGAAGGTTAATCATCTCCTGTTTCTCAGGCTGGCAGTTACAAAAGAACCAACAACCAGCCACACCAGTGAACAGCTTTTCCGTGTTAACTGAGCAGAGTTGATGTGAAGCCCTTTGAGAGAGGGTTGACACAGACCCTGTGAGGTTACTTTTTACACTTTGGTTTCTCAATGTCTAACCGTATCCCAGCACTCGACAAACAAGTCCACCTGTTCACATGCAAGAACATCTCTGCTGCGATGTTCCCGTGTTTGCCATCGGAGTGAAAACCGGGGCAGTTGTCACTTGTGTTCATACATGCTAAATCAGTCACACAAAATCATGTTCACTTTGAATTCTGCTTCCTCCCCTCTTGCCAGTGGGAAGAAATGGATTGATAAAGGGATGCAGCATATGCAGACGCGCTGGGCCGCTGTTGTCCTCCTCCTTTTGAGCCTAATTTGAAAGGAAATGTTGACGCACCACTGTTGTTTATTATTTATTTATTAAACACCATTACTGTGTTGTTTTGAACAGGAGGCAAAAAGGAAATAACAAAATAGTCTCTGTGGCCCAGATACTGTTTAGTCCGAGGTTCCAGTTCTGCGAGGGTGTCCGTGGTTCTGCAACCCAACTTTGGAAGGGCTGCCCAAGGGCTAAGACTGAGCTTATGGGGGTATTGTGACCTCCTGAGAGAAATCATTCCATTATTTGGCAGGATTTTTCTTTGTCTTTTTTTCTTTTTTTTCTTAAGGGCAGTGATCATATTTCCTTTGGTCATCAGCCTTATGTTTTTATAAGGACCACTCAGCAAGGACTTCATGGCAGAGCTGTTAGTTCTTCCCAGCTTGGGGGAATGCAAACGGAAGGTGATTCCAAAGAGAAGAATATGGGAGGTGATGAGTATGGGAAGTGGTAACTGTTAATTAGATAGCCTACTGTTGTCATTAAAGGACCAGAGTGGTTTGGTTGTCTTTCCAGTGACCCTGGTTTGGAGCACTGTAGGATGGACGTTGTTCATTCAGCTTTCTCATGTCCTTCTGTGCTGTGCCGCCTCCTCTGCCTCTCTTTCTTCACCTCTCAGTGGTTGTAGATGGACCTTAAATTCTTGTTTGAGTTTCAAACTGAAGGGTGAATCAATCTAATGAAACTCTGTCATAAGCTCTGTGTTTGTATTGGGAGAGTAAGCAAAGGCTAAGCTGATAGCACTTTTCCTCAGTGCAGTATATCTGGAATAAATATGTCAGAAGCGGCTCAGAGGTGAAATCTTTTGGGCACAGGGCCAGGGAGAGGCTCGAGGAGAAGGTAAATTTTAGAAATGCCTCGTGGATTAGAACCAAAGGTAGAAATTTGGGTTTGCTACCGTTCAGAGGCTTCATTAGCATTGCACGCTGGCAATAACAAATATAATGTCAGTGTACAGAAAGTTGTGCTGTAGAAGTACTAGTGATGGAGCAATAAATGCAGAGGGGCAAATTTTCCTGGGCTCAGCACTTGTGAAGTGTGAGATTTCCCAAAGATATCACCAAAATGACTGGCCGTATTTCCGGAGGAGCTCAGCCAGCTGTGCATCAGCAGCAATTGAGACACTGTAAATTTGCAGAGGAAGCTGAACGCTTCGGAAAGTCTTACTCAGTCCTTACTGGGGTGCCTGGTGAGAGATTGCCTTCTCTGAAATTTGGTCTTGCGATACAGGTGCTGCTGAGACCTTGCAGGAGGTTTCCTCTGAGATAATGCAGATATTCAGTGGCAAGGGCAGGAGCTGAATCCCCGTCTCCCAGATTTTCACTTAGACTGGGGAACTTTCCTAAGGGCGTTTCAGACATCACGTCTGCTCCACCAGGTCTCATCCAGAGCCTGACAGTTAATTGACAGAACTCTGAAATTGCACCAAGGATTCATAGTCTTAAAGAGTAACATCCCACTGGGAGGGTGACTGATGGACCCTCATCCTCTCTGCCTTCTCTCCATCTCTTTTTCTACTTCCCCTAATTTTACCACTTTCTAGAAACTTCATGGTTTGAATTATGAAGTGAGGACTGCTCAAATGGAGAGGGTGCTGCATTGTAAAAGCTTTGTAGAAGAGAAGAAGATACTTGTATTCCTCTTAAAATCGTTGCTCAGGCTCTACCTAGGATTCCTACATTGCTGGAATTGTGACAGATGCAGTTTGCCCTCTCCATCGCTCTTTTCCTTTCTTTCACCCCTTCTTCTGCTTTTCCTCAAACTCTGTGATGTGCTGCCAGTATTTTAAGGAGAAGAAAAAAAATCGATTTTAGTCCATTATGTAGCTCATGCCAGGAGGGAGAATGCTGACAGAAATAGTGAAGAAATCTGTTGAACCTATTCATTTGTGTGTTTGTGTTTTTTTTTTCTTTTAAACACACACCAAAAAATAAAGAACCCACGATGTAGAAGGGGCAAACAATCTTATTAGTAAGTATCCTGCTGCGGGAAATGTTTCTCAAACTCTCCTCCAGGATAATAGAGTTGACCTGATTCTTGATGTTAAGACTGTTACCTAAACTCCACGGGCTCTTAGAGCCCAGATCTATCTGGGCTGGGCTGGGGGCTGGAAATAACAATTCTCGGTGATGCTCACATATTACTTTTCCCTGGGAGGAGAGACCTCCACATTCCAAAGCCTTTGAGATGACATTCCAGGTGTCCACCGTGTCACGTCCGTGGAGATGCTCTCCCATGCTCTGCTCGGGAGGTTGCGGCGTTTCTAGCGGGAGCTGCTCAGCCCCCGTCCTGCAAACACTCTGCCACCACCAAATCCTGTGTGATTTGTGTTTGCAGCACCACTGACATCCGGGGCTTTGGTCATTTCAAGCCAGGTATTTTGGGGCTGAACACAGATGGGCTGGAGCAGTAAACATTTTTGACACTAATCAGCTTTTATATCGCATCTGCCTGTTGTGCAGCCAAATAAGCCGAGATTGCGTGTAGATCTCTCCATCTCCACAAAAAGATGACTGGATCAATTGTGAGGGATTTCCAGGGAGTTGCCCTCTCTGTTCCTGGCTGCAAAATTCTGCTTTTGTTAGAAGCCAGAGTATGCAGCAAAGGGACGGTGTGAGAAGGTGTTACTTGGTGGGAATATCGGCTTTTTTGGCCTAATGAATTTGTTTTCTCTCTGCTGTTTTAAGTCAGAAGGAAAGGGAGAGCTGCTGCTGGGGGCTGTATTGGCCACGCTGCTCCCGTGGGCTCCCCAGTGGGAATTATTCCACCCACAAGAATGGGGAAGGCAAGAAAGGCCAGAAAATGCTGCTCATCTGTAGTCTCTCACCATCTGGGGTACGTTCCAGCTACAGCAAAACCTCCACCCTTAGTTCATAGCTCAGGTATAGATTTATTTTGGGGGGTCTTTAGATATATTTAAATAGATCTATTTAAATATATCTGGCTGGAATATGAGAAGTTCCTGGATGCTAGGAGGCCAGAGAGTCTTTCCTGAAAGCTTCCAAGGCTGTGTACCTCTCAGGGGGTGACTTCCCTCAGAAAATGACAGGACTTGGCAATGCTGCTTCTACTTCTCTCCTTTGGTTTCTGTCCTTTGTGTGACACAAAAGCAAGGACATTTTTTGCATAGTACTTTTTATGGGAAGATCTCAACTCATCAGTTAAGTACCATTATACTAATTTTTACTTCCTCTCTCACGTCGATCACGATCACATGCAACAGCTCCTTGCTATGAAGGTTCCATTTTTTTTGTCTGTTTTTTTCACCATCAGAAAATAACTATTTATTTATTCAGTTTCCTCTGAAATATGCAAAAATATAGCAAAAAATAGTATTTCTGGATTTAGCCGATGGGGAAAAAGCGCATGAACAGTTTGTTTATGATCCCAGGTGGCCATTGATGTTGTGAGTTTGTAAAGGTATGTGGTTTTATTTCTGGGAAGACTGACCTTAATCTTGATTTTGATAATGAATTTTGTAAGTTCTTTTGTCGTATAAAAATACTTCGTATTTTCTGTCCGAACATTTCAGCTGCACTGCAGAAGCGTTACATCAGGAGAAAAATTAGATGGTTGTTAAGTCACTTTGTATTAAATGTATTGTGGAATGTGGCATGTCCTTCATCGCAACAGGCAGAGCTTAGTAATTATGGAGCGTACAAAGATCTTTTGATATACTCGGCACTGGGGGGGCGCAGTGCTTCCAACTGCATACTGATATAAATATACATTGCAGAAGAAGCAATCTCCATCTCCAATTTTTGACAGACAATGAAAGAACCAATTTTAAAGCAGGAGGTTCATTGTGTTTTCTTTTCTGTGTAAACTCCGTCAAGATTTTTTTTCCTTGTATGGAAGAAGTTGGCTTTTCCTGTGCGTTACTTGCATTTTAATCCAATTAAGAAGTAAGCAATAGAAAGTGAAAGAAGGTAAGCTCAGTGTAAGACTATTTGTGTTCGGGTACCAGCTGACAACTCCCAAGTTTAATCGCCGCATGAAAATATTGAAGGACTCATTTTGCGTCTGGAGAACAGGATGCCGAAGGGAATCTAAATGAGCAGGGCGTAGAAGGAGAAAACAGAGACCTGAAGAGTGATTTCCTTGCGGGAGAGGAGGTGAGCAGTGGGTATTGCAGTCCAGGTTTTAAGAAACCTTTGACAATATTCTATTTATTGGGCGACTCCAACTCCCAGTCCTGCGCGGTGCGAAGGCATGCTCTGGGATTGCTCTGTGCACAGAGTAAAACTCTCCTGGGCATCAGGCCAAGCACAGACCTCTTTGGCACCGAGTACAAGCTTCAAGCTCTCCGTGGGAAGGTCAGTCTCACCCTTAGTGAGAGCCTTGCGCCCTAATACACCTTAACTTAATTTTTTTTCCAGACTTTTCCAATGCATAGAGTGTCTTTGATGAATAGACTTGAGTTGTGTGTTTTTGCTCATTTTCAAACTCACTTCTCATTAAAAATCATCTTCTACTTCTGTGTGATGGCCTCTGAAACCCCAGATGATTCTTCACTGCTCTCATCTTTCACTAACACATCCATTTGGATTATCTTTGTGCCGTGATGGATGCTTTAAAAGGAACCAACAAGGCCATCAAATTCTTGCCCTGGTTCAACTAGCATTTGTTAATGTTCTAAATCATCTTGGACCTGAAATGTGCTACTTCTTAAATTTAGAACGATGTGATTGCCTGAAGCCTCTCCATGTGTTAATTAAATCATCATAATTGGGGTTTCTTGAGACTGACAGGTTATAAATAGTTTTTCTTTCCCCCCTCCTGCAGTAATTTGGTATGAATGACAGGCAAAACAGCTATTGTTTAAACTGTACATCTGACACTGTCCTTCCCATTCAGACTCTGTTTCTCCGCTATTATTTGATTGTCCTGAAATAATCGACAGTGTCATTCTTAAAGGCTAGTTAATTACCGTGCACTTCTCACATTATGTGGAGATGAGAGAAATGATTTTTCTGGGTCATCATTATCCATTTAATTTAACAGAATGTGCGTATTAAGGAGTACTGGAGGTCAGGGCAGATGTTCAGTGTCTGGATGTGTATATACACACACAGAGGTCAGAACACACAGAACATGCCCTAAGAGTAATACATTTTAGTAATAATTTTATTTCTGTCTGTAACGTCATGTCTCATCCTAGATTTTGTGGAAATAGAGCCTCAGTGTTCTTCACGTTCCTTTTCTCTGTCGTTCCCATGTGGGAGGGCCTTCACCTCGGACTGTGTGTCCTTGCTGGGCTGTAACAGGCAAAAGGCAGGACAACTTAATAACATCACACATTGTTTGGAAACAAACTGATCACAGGTCTTCACATTTTTTAATACCGAGAAGGAAAAAATGCTGCAATTCCTGAAGTTGACCAAGAATTTGTACAAAGCTTCTGCTCGACTTTTGATCTTCCCGAGCTTCAGAGCAGCTCTGTCCCGTGTGTGTGGGAATGACGTTGGTGGGAACATCCTCAGGCTTGCATTATGCATAATGCCATTAGGCAATTAGGCATTGCTCCTCTTTAAAGTGGGTCTGCACGCTGTTTACAGCTCTGATTTGTGGAAAGACCTAAGGCTGGATCTTAGTCTGCTACTCTGGATCCTCTTCCAATTTTACAAAGAAACCGCAGGACTTTCTTACTTGAACTCAGGGATAGAGAGATGTGTGGTGCCACTGCCATAATTCAGAGTTAAATAAGATTCAAGAATACATAGGAGAGAGCTTCTATGCAGGAAGCTCAACCTTTCTTTCCAAGACTGGGGGATGTCCTTCCTCCATGTGCATTTGGCACACGGGGTGAACTGCCAGCGGGGGCTGGAGGGCCCAGGATTTGGGAACCGTTCTAAACCCTGCTCTTAATTTACTGTGTGAGCTGGGAGAGAACGTCTCAGTGCAAAGTGTCAGGCTGACAAAAGGAGAAAGGAAAGCAAGGTCATGTTGACTTTCGTTAGAATTTGAGCATAGAAATCAAGCCGTAAACCTTTGAAAATGTGTCCTCTCATCTTGTCGTGTCCCTCCCCTCTGCTTTCGCCGGGCTCGGCCGGGGAGGCTCCCGCAGGGTGGCACCGAGCAGGGCTGGGGCTTCAGCTACTGCCTTGGCCTGAAAGCAGAAAGTATTGTCTGGAGCCTAAAGGGACTCCTACCGAGTCCGTTTTGTTCCTGGCATAAAAGGCAGTCTGAAGTGGCCTGCTTTGTCTTGGGGTGGCATTAGCACATTTAGCCTATTTAGTTCTTTTAAACCCTCTATCCTATATTCAGATGCAACAGAGACTGACTTGCAGCTACTCAGGTGCTCCCTTGACCCAGTAGTTTTCTGCAGCGCAGGGAAATTGCATGATTTTAATGTAAATTTCTGAGCCATTTCTTTCCCCAGCCTTATCATTTTCTTTCCCGGAGCCTCTAAATCATACGTTAGGCTTCTGGCTTTAAAAGCCACATCAATGTCACATGCAAAGTGAAATGGGGAAATGAAGGCAGTCCGTGTGTTTTTGCAGTTGGAACACAAATTGCACAAATCAAAAAAGGAAGCAACCCACCGGCGATTTTGAATTATTAGACATTTTTATATGAAAACAAAATCTATGGGTATTTTCTTTGCTGCCTTTTCTTTGTTGAATACATTAAGAGTCCCGGCGTGCACGAAGCTTTGACAACCTGAGGAATCGATTAACCTTGTTCTGTTTATGATTAGCTCCCAAACATTTATTGCGTTAGCTTTTGAGAGCAAGGTCCAAACTTCTTTGTTTTTCTGTAATAGACAAGGGACTGGAGTTAACATTGCTCAGTGAGTTCTCCACGTAGGTTGTAAGTAAAAGGTAGGCATAATATCTTGTATTTCACTATCTCTTGGGTCTAATGAAGATTGGAGGGGGGTTATTTTACCCCCATACACGTGAGTAATTGGAAGTGGGGAAGAGGCAGTTCGCCATCTGCTTTGTCTTCTTTTATGTCAAGGGCCACAAAACTTCCCAAAGTTACACTGTTTATAAAAGCAACAATTTATTTTGACTAAAAAGTGCCCCAGAGAGTCGCTTGAGGACTTGGAGAGAAAACTCCACTTCTCTGATAATTTGTTCCAAAGGTTAATAACCTTCACAGTGAAAAATAACTTGTCCAGCTGTTAAAATCATTCCTTTCTCGGCAATGGCATTAAGCTCATCGGGGAGGAGGAGGAACGAGATATTCCGTGTGTGGCTGAGGGATCTGTGTGTTACCCAGCTCAGGGAAGAGCCGTTACAGACAAAACCCCAGGTCACGTGGAGGATCGCGCACAGAAATAGCCCTGCTCCTTTCAAGCTTTCAAGAAAATGACATTTTAATTGAATCATTATAGGAAAATATATTTATCCAAATTGCTGAAGTAAGCCATTTTCCACACATCTCTCCTCCTCCTGTTCCTTTCACCCTGTTTTTGACTAGTTCTCCAGCTGCTGGTCTCACTCTGTGGTGGAGCTCTCCACGGGTCTGTCACGCGGGGGACTCCCTGCTCCTCCGTGCCAAGACCTAGAGGAGAAAACCAGAGACCTCCAATGAGATAGTGACATCTGTGACAAGCTCCACATTTGTTTCAATGGGACAATGATAACAATCTCAAGGTATTGGCATTAAAAATGCTAGTTTTTTTAGGTTTATCGCAGGTTTTTTAGGTTTCTTATACTACAAAATACCATTTAGGGCACATCACTAGAGTAGTGTAATGTAAGTGCATTAACTTGGGAGTCACCAAAAGACTTGTGTGTGCAAAGGTCACTGTTTGTAAACAAAGCTCAATATTCTGTTACTATATTTTAAGATTGGTGTGAAGTCTGTAAGTTGTTTCCTTTATTATTCAGTGCCATTTCACAAGTTGTTATATATATGTTATAGCAGCCTTCCACTCCCTCAAGGGGCTCCAGGAAAGCTGGGGAGGGGACTCTGGTTGAGGGAGGGGAGCCCTAGGAGGAGGGGGAAGGGTTTGACCCTGAAAGAGGGGAG
>JAOXJM010000015.1:1705326-1717068 GCA_026413425.1 Tringa solitaria | reverse complement strand
CAGAGGCTGCCCAGAGAGGTGGTGGAGTCTCCTTCTCTGGAGACATTCAAAAACCCCCTGGACACGTTCCTGTGCAACCTGCTCTAGGTAGACCCACTCCAGTGGGGGGGTTGGACTGGGTAATCTCCAGAGGTCCCTTCCAACCCCATATGATTCTATGATTGACTACAATGAATGAGCACTCAGATACAGGCATCAGCTCCTGGGCCTTTGGGGGAGCAAGAGCTGATAAACGAGAAGCCCCAGCTGGAAATGGTGTATCTTGTCATCAGGGGAACGGGCTCTGTTGAGGGAGGGTCCCCGAGTGGTCCCTGGGTAGGTGCCACCCGGGGTGTCACTGCTCTGCCCCACGGCGTGAGCGAGGCAGGTGAAGAAACACTCTCCTGCATTCCCGTTACTGTTGTTTTGGCACGGTGTGTCTGAAAAAGATGTTCATAAATGCCTGTTTCCTTGACAACCAAAGACTATCAGATGATTGGTCAACTGATAAATATTTTTAGGATTAAGCACAATTTGTGGCCTGTTGCCAAATTTCCCAGGGAACAGGAAATTGGAGAAGATCTGAGACCTGTTCTCAGCTTTTGCATGGACTATCTAGACTTGTCGAAATCTAAATTTGTTTTATCTTAGTTTCCTACTCCATCCTGGTTCTCGAAGCTATCAAATCCAAGAGCCTTCTAATTAGTAACAAGAAAAAGCCTCCACGTATTCTTATGTACGTGTGTATGCACAGGCACGCTTTGCGTCTTCCGCTTACAGGAGCAGTCCCAAAATGATCCTGGGATTATTACAAAGGGCTTACTCTGACAAAGTTAAATTAAAGAAATGGATGCTTCTTAATTTCCCTGGCTATGAGATGAGAGCAATCATGCTTATTTCGTTTTGTCTATATGGAAATTCACTGCTACCTGCATCTGTCATGGATACTAATGACGGCTACTTAAAAACTTACACTTTGGATGAAAATGTGTGAGAACATTCTGAATTTCATGGGAAAAAGGGGCAAAGGTATTGGGCATTTTTTTCTATCCTTTTTCTATCCTACTCAAATATTAAGTTAATAATATCTCTAAAATAGACTAAAATCTGTGATACCTGCAGTTCCTGGATTTCAGGAGTCTTTTGAGTCTAGTTCTCTTCTAATTATTTAACCCTTAATGTTAAAAGAATGCTGCTAGCAATAACAACATCCAGAGTAAATTCTTTTTCCATAAGCCCTTTCCCTGCCTTGTTTTGATTATTTAGCTTACATATTACTTGGAAACAAAAAATCTTGCTGTGTGAGTGGCACAAAGGGGAGTCCTAATCTTGTTCAGTGATTTAAATCTGCCTTAGTTAAATTGGTATTTGAATAATCTTTGCCCATTGTGCTTTTTTCTTTTTTATTTGTTGGTTTGTTTTTGTGGCTCTGATCAACTGAAGTACAGGAAAAATAAAGGGTGAGTCTGCAGCGGTGTCTCAGTATCTGAGTTGTGATTGGTTTCGATGGGCTGATGAGAGCCAAATAAATGAAGGTTATTTGCTCAGAGCAGTTCTGGGGCTCAGCACAGAATCTTTGAAGTCAAGGCTTGTTCCCAAACGAGTGGGTCATCCTTCTTTTCGAGGCACCCATGCAATAATGAATTCTAAAAAAACTTAAGAGAGTAGAAGGTGAAGGGATAGGCAGCTGAAAGCAGGAAGATCTGTAATTTTCTATTCCTTTTAACAGGTGCGTTGCTTTTTCGAACTGAGCGCTTTGGCAGAAGGAAAGACTGTATTTCCCGAAGCGCACGGTGCTATCGATGTTATGGTTGCACTTCATATATTGGGTCAAGCTGCTGTAACACCTGGCTCAAAATTCAGCATAGTTGAGAGAATACAATCACCTTATTTTCTTGCATGAGTCAACAACTAGATTTCATTAAATAGACAGGAGAAATGTAGGAAAAAATCCAACTGCATGAGGCGAAGGAAGCTTTCCTGGGTAATTCTCCCCTTTCTCTGCTTTGAAGGGTTTATTTAATCAAGTCTCGTTTCTTTTGGCATTTAAACTTTTATTTGATGTGTTTTGGTTCCTTTAACTATCCAAAAGACCTTAGTTGATCAAAAGTTCATAAAAGTGGTCTGTCTTGGCCAAGTGGAAATGGAACTGAGCAGCAGCACTGAAAGGTCATATTAATTAAGGGATGGAACTCAGCAAAGCTATCTTAAATAGTTTCAAGCTAATAGAGTCATTGTCGTAACAAATTAAGGCATATCTCTGATTTTCGGTACCAAGCTAGCGTTTCAGTTTTAACAGGGAGTTGTGGAAATAAGATTCCTTTATTTGCTTCATTATCTTATTGCAGATTACGACTGGGGGATTTCTTAAGGACAGGTTTACAAGTTTGGTGTTGAGCACTTACCAAAAAAATCCTGTGTCTATATGCTGGGTGCCAAGCACTTGGAATTCAAGCTTCAAGACTGCAGATTTAATTGACTTTCCTAACCTAATTTTCTAATAGTGTAAAATCATTCAGTCACTGTTTTAATTTAATATTTTATTTTTACATTGAAAAATACGTCTAGCTAGGGACAAATCTATACTGGGCCTTGTCTCGCTTCTTCCAATTAGCCTGTAACTTGCTGCCCCTAAATAGCCTTGCAGGGTTTTTTACTTCCCTCAGGCTCTTTTACACCATGGAATTGATGCAGGAGTTAGAGAGAGGGATGCTTCAGTTCCCTGGAACCAGTTTGTACAGCAGCTGTTATCACCCGATCACCGAGAGTGGCTGGTGGGAGTTGGGAGCTACCAAAGAAAACCTAAGGAGGTCAAGGTAGCCATGGACCTGCATGGCCTGGTCTCCTCAATGACCAGGTGTAGCAAAACTCACCAACTTGTGTCCTTGGAGAACACTCATTGACTTCAACAAAAGGCAAACACAAGCATCAGAGTTGTGTCTTTTCAGTTTTCTTATTAGGCTCATAAGTATGTAAATTAGATGACACCTCTGGGCTTAAGGAGCATTTGTAAGGAAGTCTTAATTGGAGGAGTGTGCACATTTTCAGGGTACTACAGCAGGATCTTCAGAAGAGTTTATGTGACTTTGGAGTACAAGGCCTTTTATTATAATCATCAAGAATTTTTAGCACTTTTTAATTTTGTTTATCTGCAGTTTAATGGCAGAGAAGGCAATCAGGAGTTAATAATTAAGCAAGACTCCCGTGTACCCGTTAACTGTAACACTCGTACCCTTCATGCCCTGTGTTTGGGTGTGTGGCTGCGTCGGGATCCCGGCTCCAGATGGAAGGTCAGTTCCTGCAGAGTCTCCTTCCATCCCATAAACAGCATTTTTAAAGCTCTTTTGTTCCCTTCCTCTCTCAAGGAGGCTCGGATAATGAAATGCAAGTGCATAAAAACATACAGTGACAAGGAGGAGAGAAGAAGCAAGTCCATGAAGATGGCGTGAGAAAAATCTGCCTTGGGGAGAGCACGATGCATCGCAGCCCGGGGTGGGAGCCCTAATGCACCCCACCACACCCCAGTGGGACATCCTGAGGTTTTGAAGCCTCAGAGTGCATGAGCACAAAGATATTCAGCCCAGGTCTTTGTATAATTGGGATGCATTTAGAACCAGAATAAGCACGATGTTCAATGGTCCTCACGTTTCTGCCAGTATCTGTGCTGTGGTCTCATCCTGACACCTTTGGCTAGCAATGCAAACACACTGCAGGAGAAGGTGGAACAGCTAAAGGTGGAAAATAAATTAATTATTATGACCCACCTGGATATAATAAAATAGAGAATCCATTTTACAAAATATAAGAACAAGAACTGGTGAAAAAATTTCAGATAAAACATGTTATTTTTTTTTTCCTCTAAGGGAAATGAAAGTTTTGGGGTTATGAAGTATGAAGAAAATATTTCAAAATGAGCCACAAAGTTCTTGAGAGCTGCTGCCTGGCAAGTGTGTTATTTGTCAGAGACTATAGGGATTTCTGGGGGTCAGGAGGGTGACCGTAGTCGTGGTTGGGATAAAGTCCAGCTGCAGAATGGGACCCTCAGGAGAAGTGGAGGTGCAGGGTTTCCTGAGCTAAAGACTCCAGAAGGGGCTGATTTGAACTGAAATACTTTGGGCATTTTGCAATAGATTTTTGCTGAATTTCTCATTCTAGGAAATGTTTTCTTTCTTTGGTTCGGATCAGTAAGAAATGCAAAAACAATTTGAATTCTATTTTTCAGTCGGCCATAATTACAATAGATTTTCATTCTAGCTGGTGCTTGAGGAGATAAAGTTTGAAGTTTTACTGATATAACTTGAATACTGTGATGGGGGAGACAGGAAGCAAAGTAGGAGCTTTGTTCTATTTAAAACCATAGAGAATTAACACTGGTTGGATTGATTTCTGGTAAGATTGGTATTTATCTAGTAAGACTGATTTCTCTTGAATTTCAGAACCTGAAAACTACATGCTTTATTAAGTCTTTTCCTTCTGTATATGTCATTTAAGGCCACAGAGATATGTTACAAATAAGTACTCCTTTGCATTACTAAAACCCAACGATAATTCACGTAGATGGGATGGTTTCCTAAAGCTGGGTTTCCGTGACTAGAGCCACAGCTGCTCACACTAAGTGTGAACTTGACCTGGAGGCTTGATGGGGCTCTGGCTGGTGCTGGGCTCCTTCTCGTGTGGGCTCTGAGCTTCTCTTTGCCTCCATCCGCAGCATTTTTCCCCGCTGAAGGCAGCGTGTAGCCCTGCCTGTCGTGTGCCACGTCACGATGGTGTCATACAGCACTGATGCTCTGAGATCAGGAACGAGCACCTTATTTCCAGTTAGTCTTAAGGTGGTGGCTTTGACCTCTCAAGTCTGGAATGGCTTGAGATTTGCCTGCGAGCTCACCTCTTTCCCAGAGCTGTAATCAAGAGAGGAACTCAAGCTTGAACCCTCCTGATGTAAAAGGGAGGGAGCTGCTGGCAAGAGCACATTTTGTCAGAGACACAATTATTGCTAGAATCCATTCTGTTTTCATCTAAGGCAGGCAGAGTTTATTAAGAATTGGAATAGGCTGCGAGATCTATTTCTTTCGCTTGTGCAGAAAGGGGGGCAGGAGCAAGGCTAAATGCTTGTGTTGCTCAAATTGGTTTTGATGGTCTTAATTCTGAATAATTATTTCCTGGATATAATGGAGCAGATATTTTCCTTCTAGCTCCTCTGGCTGAGGCTGCTTGAGGGATCTCAAGACAGCTCTTCGAACTCAAACAGTTTTGTGGTTCTGTGGTGTCAGCTCTCCTAGATCTAGTGTGTAATTTTGGGAGCCTGTAGGAATAAGTGTTGCTCATTCTGTTGTCTTGGCACCTTCGGATGTGTGTGCACACACATTTGTGTTTGGCTACTGATTCACTGGTGTATTTTTGCCTTTCTGTTTGCCGACATGAGGCTGGTGATTTCACCAGGCTGATGACTGTGCTAGTTCTTGCCTGGCAGAGAAAATTTAGACCCTTGTCCAGGTGAAGGTGAGGAGTAGGTTGTGCTGGTGAGGACCTCAATCCTTTCCCCTTCCCCCATGATGCTGGAGCTGAGATATGGCTTTTTCCATGATGGTTCTTTACCACCTCCGTCATAATTTCCTCCTGCTTTTATGTTGGGATACTGTAGAGAAGCTTCTTCTCCTTTGAAAGTCTTCCCCACCTGTGTTTCCTGGGGATGGAGAAGATGAAAATGAAATCGCGTGTCCAAGAAGTTTTATTGTTGGCTTTAACGGAACCAATATTCCATTTGAAGTGTGCAGAGGAACAATAATAGTCCAGTAGGGAATTCCGTGAAAGGAATTTATGTGGAAGGGAATCGATTACCTGCCTGTCCTTGCTTCAGAGAACGCTTCTCATTCCGAAGCTGGAGCCGGTACCTGTTGGGTGGTTTTAGCTGTATTTGCCTCCTTTGATGAAGAGATACAAAACTCTCTTTTATTTCCCTGGTAGCTGCCCTTAAACCTGCATTTCAGTGTTAGAGCAGCTCCTCTTCGCACAATATAAATCATCATTTGCATGGAGTGTCCCAGGTGTACGGAGGAGAAAAATCTTACGCTGTTCAAATGATAAACAAGTTCCATTTCAGAAGGCGGAGGAGCGAGTTAAGGTGTTTACCAACTGAAATGCGTTAGGGATATCGTTCTTCATCGCTGACTGGAGATATTGGTTACACCATCATTTTTGCACCTACCCGTATCTCTTGGAGCTCATATTCTATTAACTTCATTGCATATTCTTTTTTTCTTCTGTCATTCTGTTGTCAGGAAAATATCACTAAAAGGGTGAACATTTACAAAATCAGAGTGCGAAGTAACACGAAAGCATCTATCTCGAGCAGAATAATATGTAAGACAATGAAAAAAAAGATGTATTTATTTTACTGAAACCTGGGCCGGGTATCGTTTATCGGGGGAAGGTGTGGTAAATTATTTCCTGTGTTATTATTAACATTTCAGGGTTCTACCTCAAATTGAATCACAGAACATAAAGATAATCCATGCCCTGAAATCGATTGCTGACAGCAAAAATGAGAGGACTTGAGTGTACGGAGAGTGCCCAGGCGAGATTTTTAAAGTTATTTGATCAGGAATTGGGGGATCTGGTAATTAGTCCTTTGAGGAGTGCAATGCTCTGGCTCTGAGCAGCACCTCTAGCCGGGCAGGCAGTGAGAGAGCAGATTCATTATTTATCTATAGACCAGTTAGTTTTTAATTATAATGAAGACTAGCTCCTGACTCAGATTTCTCTTTAATCCTTATCGAAAACTTGTTCAAAACTTGCTCCGAAGTGATTTATTTAGATTTAACAACAATGTGGGGCTACACAACAGAAATTTTTGAGCACTAAGGGCCTGGTTCCTGCTTTTTCCCTTCTGTCCTTTGGTTTCTGCTCACTGGCAGAATTTGTCACCCATCTCACAGCCCTCTGTGGTACAAGAATTGACCCCAGAGCCCTGTGGTTGCTCTGTCCATAAAGACCTCCTTTTAGTCAAAGCCACTTCAGCTCAAGCAGTAGAGGACACGCGCTTTGTTGTCCTTTGCTTGATGTGAAGTCCTTTATACAAGAGGAAAAAAAAAAAGTGTGAAATTTGTGTTCTGTCAGAAAGATAATGATTAACATCCTGTTTTCACAGCTTTAAACAGAGCTCGAGTCTAGGGGCAATGAATAACATGAATAAAATAAAGAAATAAGATATTATCTCAACTGCTGCTGTTCAATGGCAGAAGTGACTCCAGCCAAGGCATTACCTTGCAGTGATGTGCAGAGGCCAAAAGTGACCAGTATTTAGAGTCATAGAATCATAGAATCATTCAGGCTGGAAAAGACCCTTGGGGTCATCGAGTCCAACCAACTACCCTGCTCTATGAAGTTCTCTCCTACACCATATCCCCCAGCACCACATCTAAATTTGATGAGAGACTGTAGGAATTAGGTCTTAGATACTATAATTCTTTCAGTTGCTAATTAGAAAATAAGTCTGGAGCACATATTTGGTGGCCATATGCAGCTGGGAATGATGAGAATCCCATTATGTCCCTTGTGGTCACATTTCTTCTTTGTTGGGGTTCTGTGTGTGCCATTTGGTAACTGCCGTAGTGTTACAGGGAGTTTGGTTCTAAGCCAGACTTGAGTTAAACCAGCCACCTTTAAAAAGCAAATAAAGCAAGAAAAAAACCCCAAATTCAATCCCAACCCAACCATATCGTTCATAGATAAGCCAGAGAAAGAGATAGAGTCAGTTGGGGTCAACTTCCATTCAGATCTCTGAACCCTCAGAACCTTGCAGAGATACCCTGGGCCTCAGTGCTCTGTGTTTAAAATAGAAAAATCAACACATAATGTTCCAAAAATGGGTGCTGTTAATATTGCAAGACTCTTAGTTGATGGAGAGCGTAAAAGTGAGCGTAAAAGTACATAGAAACAGGCAAGTAGAATGGAATTCAATGAAGGGAAAGGCAAAAAGTGTTTGAAAGCTTGCATGTGTAAATTCAAACTCTTTTTGGATGTAGTTAGTTTTCAGGGCTGGGGGAGGATAGCTGTTAAAAGAATATGAATTGTAAATTCCTTTAAAGAACACTTAGAATTGTTTTTCCTCTTTTAAGAAATAGGAACAGGGAGGGACCCTCTATAAATCTGACATAATGGGCGAGATGCCTTCCAGAAAATGCAGCTGTGCTGTTCGATGCCTCGGGATGGCATTGGGAACGCTGCAGTCATTACCAGTGCTTCTAGTTTTTTTCTACTTACCGTTCTGTTATAGTAGCGAGAGGAAAAAAGACAACCCTCAGACAGGTTTTTTGAAAAAAATATCTGTTAAGTACCATCCTCCAGTTACACGGGCTGGGTTTTCCATATGTTGTAACTCGGGCAGGCTTTGGAAATGGGAAGAGACTGTTAGAGGGGATTCATCACAGTTAATTAGGAATATCAAAAATTATCGCAAAATACTGGAAATTTTGGGTATTGCCCCCGAATCTTCCTTAGGTTCAATATAACTTGGATTTTTTTCAATAGGCTGCCTCTTTGTGTCCCTGCATGGCCAGAAAGAGGCATCACTGTTATGAAAGTGATTTATATAATGATATTTAACACTGCTAGGATTGCAAAGAAACCATTTTTCCACGGGGTCTTTAGGTACTTTTGAAACATTAAATGTATTAAATGAGCTTTCAGAAATACCTTTCCCTCTTCATCTCCAGAGAAATTAATCGGAGTAGCAGGTTTCTCTTCCAACATATAGCAGACTTCTGGCTCACAGGAAGAAAAAGATCTGATGTTCAGACGTGTTCCCTAGAAAGCTCGGCAAAACTGGTATCCCATGGTGCTGATGTACTGGAGGATCAAAGAAATTATCAACATGTATCAAAGGAGAAGGAAGTCTTGACCGTACATTATAAATTCAGATTTTAAGCCATCCTTAATTAATGATTGAGATAAAACATGGCTTGGGAGATCCAGTTAAGCAAGAGGAAGTAACTCAGTCAAAGCCACAGACAAAACGGTGTTGCCGCAGCTTGAGCTCTCCTTTACAGGGGATCGTTCTTGTTCTAGAGCAGTTGAAAAAGAGGTTAGTAAGGAAAATTTGGAATTTCAGTGAACATTCAGAATGAAATGTGGTGACTCAGAGAATGTCTTCCCACTCTGAGCCAGCACTCAGGGACATCTAGTGGGTCAGCAATGAACTTACAAGTAAACTTAATAACAGAAGCTTGGAAGTTCTAAGTGGGGGCTGCCTGTGTATTGGGACTGTCTGTATATTGGGACTACCAATGCTGGATGTGTATGTGCCCTTGTGTTTTTCTTATTACAGCGTGTGGGGGCTGGCTCCATATGTCCTAAAAGAGTTTAAGTTGGTTAAAAGTTTCACTGAGCTGATTGTACCGTCAGCTCCCACTGGTGATGTCCTTTCTGTGGTGCTGGGAGTTGGCGGTTGGGTGTTCTGAACGTGCAGGACATCTCCCATCTCCACCCCTACACATCAGGAGTTCACATTTCCAGGACTGAGTTAGAGAAATTGGGCAGGTGACAAGAGAGTGGCTGAAGTGCCACTGTTGGCCATAGAAAACCTCGCATACAGAGAATTTGAGGGTTACAAGTAGAAGAAGGGGACAAGTTTCTGGTCTTTGAAGCAGTAAGTGATGCTGGTTGACATCAGTCCTTTTCTCCTCAATGCTATGGCTTAGTTTTATTTCTAACCCTGGAAAGGAAGTGTGTAACGGTGTCTGTACAGACTTCTCCTACTCAGTCCTCGGGGGAAAAGCGCGTAACCTAGACTTTTCCAGATACTAATTCTTACCCCTGACCACATCTGCTCTCATCTTACCAGCTCCTGTCAATTCTCTATGTTGCCGTCTTTGAGCTGTTGAGAATCTCTTTAGCAGAAATCCTGAGATCAAAATGTATGTTTTTTGCAAGTAGTTGTGCTGTTCCAGTACGGGCTTGAGAATAGATCTGCTGAACAAGGACTTCACACACCGGTCAGAAAAGAAAGCATTTTCCACTCATCCATCTTTCCTTGTCACCGCTTTTTAATACTAAGGCTGATTTCATTTTTCCAGAAGGTATCGTATTTATGATTTTTATGCATGCATTAAACAAAAGGGCCTTTTAAAAGTAAGGTGATAAATCTGTGGGCTTCACAATTAGTGGAGTCTTGGGCATCCAGCTTGACAGACTTACCAGGCAGCGACCACAAAATGCAGCTTTTGAGAAAGGCTGGGGCTGGAATGACATCAGACTCGGTAATTTGGAACTCTCTCATGGAGGTGAATATTTACTTAGGTGCTGACTGTTTATCATTAATTTTGCAGTCGTGACTTGAAAGCCTACAGGAGTTAGAGGAAAATATGAGAAAAATACTCTTCACCAATAAATGAGAAGGCTGATGTTTGGTTTCCCTGCAGGAAGAATAGGGACTGATGGTTTAGGAGATGGAGAAGTCCCTTTCCTGAGAGGGCAGTTGCTCTGTGCTACGCATAAAACCTGCAGGCATTGGGTATGGATGGTGCAATCTGTTGATCTGTTCCAAATTTCCCTGAGGAGCTCCCAAAGGAGTTCTATATTCCCCACAAAGACAAGAGCAAACCTGTCTCTAGAAGTGTTTTGCAGAGCTGCTGGGGTTCGTGAGGGGAATGTTGGTGATATGGGCAGTGGTGGAACAGGGACTCCTGAGGGGAACGCGGTCAATGAAGAGCAGGCTTTGAGGGGCTTTTATGAGGAGCATTAGGAGGACCTTTGTTTCTCCCTTTTCTCCAGCACCAATCTTGTCTTGGCACTTTAGAGCCAGATTTTATCGTTCACTTTTTCCCCACCATTCGGGCTGGCAGTCAGGATGACGTGTGGGAGATCTCCAAGGAGTGAAGTTGTAGAATAGACTGGAGAAGGACAGTTTTACAATGGGTTCCTGAGGGGTTCTTTTAAGATTTATGATTTTATAAAAGTTTTCTTTCCAGAACAGAAGAATTCCTGGAGAGAAGTAATTAAGCTTCAGATATAAGCCTTTAGATTCCTAACGCATGGGTATTATGAGATACTTTGTCAGGGAACTAAGTTTGTGTCTCCGTGCCCCACATTTGCATGGTACTAATCCCATCCCTTGGGGTTTTGATGGTTGCCTGCAGAGACCAGGAAGAAAAAACCTTCTCCCCCTTCCTTGATGATGTGGCAGCTTCTGCAGGGAGCTCCGTTTCGTTCCTCTGAAGTACCTGTGGTCAGCAAGGGTCACAGATCGAATTTAGGGTAAAATGTTTTAGGTGTCTGTTTGGTACAGGCTGTACCTGGGCTCGGGATTTAGCTGCTGAGGAAGAATATTTCCTTGAGGGTCAGATACCAGCCACATTCTGCTCTCCTTTGTAGCGTGGGACAAGGCTGGAGCGTTTCATTCCTCCTCATCAGCAAATCTCCTGTTCTCACAAGGACCCTGGATCTTTTGCCCCTTCTACAATTTTTTTTGTCTAACTACAAAACTCAGGTTTTGTTCCGGTGTTTTGCCTGGGACATTGGTGGGAGCAGAATGGTTGTGAGGCTTTGTCTCATACAGATTTCTGTTGGGTGATTGCCCTCGGGGTGTAAGGGACAACGTTTTCTCACCCCCAGTCTCATGTTGCTGGTATGAACATCCCCACCACTGGAGATCTTTGGGATTCAGGCCTTTTTGAAGTCAGGTTTATCAATACTATAATGAGTCATAATAATCAGATTGGATATTAGGAAAAATTTTTACCCTGAAAGGGTTCTTAAGCCTTGGAA